>DWLR01000043.1:0-48221 GCA_018246295.1 Papilio alexanor hazarajatica | reverse complement strand
ACGTTCAATTTCTTTCCTCTTCCCACTCCCTCCTCCACGCCTTTTCCTTATCTACTTCCTTCGTTCCACATAAAGGCTGTGTTCGATGCAAATGTTTATTGGGAGCGGTGATTACTTAGCATCAAATAACCCACTTGCTTGTTTGTAATGTATCCTATATTAAACTGCAATAAAAGGTTTGGGAAAGAGATATCAGCTTCGTATAGCGTTATTTCTGTCACAGACTACCTATGTGATTTTTTTTTTGCTATATGATTGTGATTTTGATCATGTATTTGATTGCCTATGTGATTTTTACTGCGTTGTACCACAGTCTACGAAGCCGAAATCTCTTTCCAATGTCGATATGCAATATTGATGGACGTGTGTTAAACTTTTGTAGCCATAATACAATGTCAGAGCATGACAATTAGATAAAAAATGTTATTATTTTTAAACAGATCTTGGTCGCGACACTCGCTGAACCGGTCAGTGAGCCAGCCGTCCCTCGCGCGCTCCAACACCGAGGTGATGGAACAGTGGACGGCGCCCGACGGTGACGTCACGCCCACGCCCGGCCGCAGGATCAGAGGTAACCAGTAACCGAGGCGCAAGAGAAAGAGATAGTTGCGCCAGGATAGCGGCAAGCGGAAATCCGAAATATCCTCTTAGAACTTCTCTTGGTTATGGGCGTGATGCTTATTTATTTATAAATTAAAAAAGAACTTCAAATATATTAAGTAAAAATCAAGTTTTGCTATGTTTGTTTTCTATGCGGTCCTAAATCATTGATCGGATTATAAAAGTAAGTACAGAAACTATAGTAAGATATTCTAAGGACGCCCGCGAGGGTTTCTGGGCAAAATACCTATATTTATACAAATAAAGAGAAGTTTTTTTTTTGTTTTTATGAAACTTTTTGCACTATGTTTAGATATTATTTTAACTTTTTAAATGTTTTTTTTTACTGTAAGTGGTATTGCAACGCATACGTACACATAATTTCAATGATTCAATATCAATAGTGTCATAATGATTTTGTAATGACATGCGGATAGAAAAATATTAACTAGTCTCCTTCTTAACAGGTGCTCAAGGTCTGACAACATTCACTTCGTCCGAGGTCCGAACATTCCAGGCGTCGAGAGAATGGCGCGAATGAGCTCGATACTGACAATAACGCAATGAAATGCAAAATGTAAAACTATATGTAATAATAAATGAATAATATACAGCGTTCAATAACAAATAAATTTTACAACATTTTCCATTGAATAATTTAAAAAAATTAAATTCCGATTTCCATAATTAAAATTATTAAAATTCAAATACATAGATACGAACATTAATAAATAAAGAGAATGTGTGCGTTGGCATAAAATAAATATAAACCAAAATTTTCCGTCGAAATTCAAAAAGTTTAACGAAATGCTATAAGATATGGTAAAATTAGTTTTTATTTAATATTTTACATTCGCATGAACACAAGAAATCTTTACGATACAAAATTTTTAAGCAATTTTATAAATTTAGATACTAAAATATAATAATACTTATATATTAAGTGGAAACCGCAGAAAAATGTGATCAATTGTAATATTAAAGAAATTTAAACTAAATACATTTACGCTTTTATATTCATAATTTGCTTTGAATCTATAATTTCACTGCCTCAGAACAATGACATCTTAGATTTAATGTTGGAATTAAGTTAACCCTCATCATTTGTTTATTTTGTAATGTTTCCATAAACCTTTCCGTCCAATTGTGATTAAATTGTTTAAGGAATTAAAAAAAAGTGAGTAAACAGGATGTTTTAAATTTCTTCGCACTTGCATATCTTTTTAATTTGATGAAATGATTTAGTGAAATATTTTTTTATCCACCATCCAAACAAGTTTTCTGTTAGGAAAATCCTGTACTTTATCATCTTCAAATTCTGCCATTGAAATTTTAAGGAATTTTCATAGAATTATTAATTAATATTTTATTTTCAAAAAACTATAAAAAAATATTGACACAAAAACAAAACAGTTCATAAAATATGCATAATACAATAAAATAATGTCGTTTATAATATTTTGATCATATGATATTTAAGAAATATTTTGCTTTCTTCGGACATCCTAAGAAAATGTAAGAATGATAATGCTTATTAACTCATAGTCGGAGTAAACTTGATTATCTTTATATTCACCATTTATATAACATAAAATAAATAAGTCAGTAATTTTTGAAATATTTACATAAGGCTTGTATAATATTTACTAACCACGTGCCAAAATAAATATCACATTGTGTTAAAGCATTAATAAAATATTGTTAAATTTTGAAGTTGTTTTTTACATATTTCAAACAATAAAATAATTAATCTAGTTTTAAAACTCAAGGTTTAAAAAGTAACTTAAAAAAATAATCACAAAGTTTCGAAGGAACGTAGGCTCTTTGCGAGGGACGAACCTACGACGATCAACTTGAAAAGTTATTGCTTTAACTTAATATGGTTCTTAGATCGTATTGTTTTAGGTCAATACATTCTTCTTTTGTTGTATATAAAATTTTCTTTAATTTTTTTGGGAAGTTAAACCTAGCAAACGAGGCAAGACATCATATATGATTAAATATATGTAAATTTATTTTTCCGTGTGTTGTAAAATTTATCTCTTGCCTTCTTTGCTATGTGCCCGAGGGATGAATAGGTTTGAGAAATGCGCTCAAGTAACGATTGTAGAGTATTTTAGTTTTAATCACAACACTTTTATTACTATAAACAGTTTAAAACGTTCTAACCGATAACTACAATTGACGATAACATAAGACATAAGTAGATTTATATATATTTGTATAACGTTCTGAAATTAACCGAATTAAAGCGAGTTATCTAGTGGTGCTGAATCAAGGGGAATATCTTTAAAAGTCTGCTTTGAATTTACTTTTAACGCAATGAATTCGATGTACGAAGAATAGATAACATCGAAAATTGTAAGCAATATAATATGATTTTAACAATTAAAATGTGTTTTATTTTTTATTGTTTATTATCTTCATAATATTTTATTTATAATTTTTAAACACGAAACTATCCACCACGTGCCGGTGTCAATTTCCCGACCGATTTTATCCGTCAGTACCTTGAAGAGGAGAATCAATAGGCAATGGTAATAAAGTGCATGCCGTCTGTCGCCTAACATCAAGTTGAACTGATGCCAAGCATAGTTTTTTTGCAAATTCAATTAAAAAAAATCATTTTAATAATATCTAGCAAAAATAAAAAGCAACACTTTATATCATTTAACGCAGTGGTGGGTTCCAGGATTGTGTTTTGGAGGCCTTGAGCACATTTCTGGGTGGAGGGCAGGTTCAAACAAGGTAAACTGTTTTTTTAATTGTGACTGATTTGCCACTGTTTGCCTTGAGGAGGCATTTACAGTTACGCCGGGCTTAAGCAAAAAGTAAATATCAGCTACATTTTATATGGTTAAAATCAGAAAAAGGTACGTAATTAATGGCGGCTATCTTTTCGGAAAAAGTACTAAAACAAGTAGATTCGTTCTTAAATTGTCAGTAACTCTATACAATAATATTTGAGGTACATTTGTACTAATGCGTGTGCGATTATATCATCGGTAGAAAGAAAATTATGTATTTTAGTCTTGTTTCGAAAAAATCGCGATATTGTTTCACAAATAAAACCTTTGACAAATAAAACGTTTTTATTTTTACCTTCGTAAATGTGATTTAATCAATCACAAATAAATTTTGACCTAAATGCACACATATTAAAACTTAATAAATTCGAAGGCGAAATATATTTAAGTTTTTCGAGTTATCTTCAAAATTCGTTTGATTTTAAAATTTACATCCATTCAACAGTTTTTTCTTGACCTGAGAATGACATAATTAATACTAGCATAAGGTTAAATACTAAAGCAAAATATGTGGAATCACGATTAAAAATTACAATTTTAAGTAACAAAACTTATAAATATAGCGTGAAAATACATCTAGATGAGACACCTAGATAACAATGAATTCTATAAAAAGAGTTTAGATTTATCATTAAAACTGTCAACCGCGTCATATTAAGATAGGCTAATATATCAAGCTTCCTACAATGCAGATATCACCTCACATAAAGGCATTTCTGTACAACAAATATGATAAACATTCAACAATAATTTTATATTACAAATAACAATATTAGGCCTTACAAATTATCTAATGACAATGTCTAATGTAACAATTATCAGATTTACCTACGATATGAAGTTAAGTCGAGAGGTCCCTTTCGTGAGTATTTTGGCAATTCCTTTCATATTCTTGACAATATTTGGCATCCTTTACTTGAGTCTAATCATCACTTAAAAGGACTGTATGTTAATTTGAATATGTAATAACACATCTAATAGTCCCAGTCACCAAACCTCGAAATTCTTCGTCCGTCAGATTTCTAAATTCTTTCACGCTATTGATTCTTAATTTTACTAACGCAACTGTGTTTTTAAAGTTTATCCTGCATTCCTCTAAAATATCTCAATTTATTACTGTATGTTCATCACTTAATAATTTCCCTTGATTTATATTATATTTGACTGATGGAACCAAGAGACTGACGTCTCCTGTTCACCTGCTTCCAGAATCGCTTCTCCAAGTGTTTCTCCTGGAAGAAGATAAGATTAGAGAAATTTACCATCGAAATCAACAACTCATTTAATTTCTCTTTAACTTGGGTGTGCTAGAATTTAAAAAGAGGGTGCATGGAACCTTCTACATAGGTAGAAGTTATACTTCGTTTTAAACATTTTGTATACATATTACACTCATATGAAAATAACTTTTTATTATTTTATTATTATATTATTTTATTTCGTCATTTAATTCACATTCGCAGCTATATGTTCATCCTGTTAAATTTTAAACTACATAGTTGTGCGCGCACATTTTGTTGCTTTTGCATTATCAGAAATTTCACTTTGATCTTGTTTCTCTAAGATGGAAGTATAACTTCAATAAGATACAACAAAGGTTAACCTTAAATGTGCAATATCATAAGTGTATTACATTAAAAAAGAATTTGTATTTGGTGTGTCAATAAAAACTATTTCAAATATCTACTTGGAAAAAGATATAAAACGATTTGGTGAGGTTTTTGGGAAAGGGAGGCTTAAGCAGCAGGGTGAGTGAAAAGCACAATGGATTTTTTTTAGAAAATATATTTCAATGAACAATCGTTCCTAATAAAATGGACAGATCAATTCAATAGCAAAAAAAAATAGACTAACGTGTAATTGAAGCTTCAATTCTCAATTCAAGCTACACGTGGCTTTTGAGAGCGTAAAGTTTGCATAAATAATAACAATTTTTAATCACGAAAAACTTTTAGTTTCCAATTAATTTACGTTCGAATTGCGTATAATTAGCAATAACAACAATTTGTCAAATTTTAATAACTAGTATATCCGAAAGGCTTTCTTTTATTCGTTAATTTTGACTATAATTCAAATTAAAATACTACCGTATTTAGTACATAAACAATTTTAAATTATACTATGTAAATCATATTCAAAAATTTACTGAAATCTTAGTTGTTATAAATCTATCCAACAACCTTTAGAAATTCATTAGTCACTACCACATTTTACTACATTATCTTACTGTAAAGTTTCCGCCCTTAATTATTCCGTAATAGTTATCCTGTAATAGATATCCGTATTTCCGTATTAGCAGTAGGTCTTATAACCAATTACTCATAATTTAAAAAAAAGAACTAAGCTCCATCCGAGAAGTTTAGATTTGCTATAGTAATACCTTTATGACGAAAACAGACTTTCCCGTCTATTTCACTAAGTCATAAAAAAATAACGAGTGAAATTATTCTTAAAATTTTGAAATTCTACGGTCATGCTTATTTCCATTTCCACTTAGTTTTTATTGTCTATTGTACATATATTTATTTTCATTTTAAACTTTTAAGTTATTTTAGCAATTTTGAAGGAATCGCGATTTTAATCTGACTGCCATGGGAACCGCATGGGTGAAACTAAATCTGAAGTCGAAGTATTTTTTTATATTCTAACATTTACAATCTTAGCGCGACATAGACTGTCGTTATTGTAGTCGTCATAGTACAATCCTCATTAGACGAAAGCGGCAAAAAAAAAAAAAACAAATAATTCACTCAATTAGGCTGAAGACCTCTTGAAATCAAAAATAAATCCAATCACAACCATAAAGTTTTAGATGGATTTATTATATCAGATAGTTACGATACAGTGACAGCTGTCAGTATGAGCTCATTAGTCTGTGACAACTTTTATAATTATCTGTCGTCCGCATAGCCACACCCAAGCTTAAAAGCTAATGTGTGTGCGTGAGATGTTCACAGGGAGCCATTGACAAAGCAAATCTTGTAATAGCCGTGGTTGCTCACGGTGGTACGTCGGGGGGAGAACGGCCGGTCGGCGCCTGGCAGGAACGGCTCGCGGCGGGGGCTATCGGATGACGCTCGGCGCCGGAGGAAACCCAATCTGCAAACAGAACTTCATACATTAGGGAATACATTATATCAGCATCAATAGCCTAATGGTTTAGTGTACGAACTATCCATCATAAGATCGTGGGTTCGAATCCGGCCATTCGACTATTTCTCATATCCTAGTACAAACTTAGTTGGAATGGTAAAAAATAAAAAATAAAAAAAATTACGCGACTTCGTCCATAAATACATACATACATCTAGAGTATAAACGCAGTTGATCTATTTACTATTTTTCATGACAAAATTTCCACGTACTTGCGTTCCTCGATTATTGCCCTCTGAGAGCGCATCCTTCCGTAATTTTAAAGATAAATATCAATACCTCCGTAATCAACCTGTATATTGGTAAATGTCCAACCACAATTCCTTTACTCCTTTTTCTTATCTGTTCCCTTCGTCTTCCTACAAAAAATACAGGCAACACAAGGGTAACTGTTCGGATCGTTGCGGGTGACAAACGAGGTCAATGTGTCCGACTATAATCTAAAATAAAAAAAAACTCTATTAGAATGTAGAATACGCACATCTTCCCGTTCTGGCATTGAGAGCGCGTCCGCGAACGCATCGTCTGAGCTTCCGCTCGTGCCAGTTGCTCCATCTCCATAAGTTTCTCGCTCTCTGGAACTGAATATCTCATCAATATGACAAATGAAAGAAGATCCGTGAAAAAAAAGTTTATTTACATTTAATATTTGTAGTTATAAATTTATACATTTTTTATGTACGTATTATTAAAAATAAACTCAAAAATTTTTCAGTTAAATTGTTAAAATCATATCTTAATTTGAAATGCAAATTTCCAATCAGTGGTCAGTTGCAGTGCCCATAAAAATTGTTAATTTTGTATAATATTATGATTATTCCAAAGTAGATACTTTTATTAATTAATATTAAAAAAAAATGGTAACGATGATGATGCACAGGATATGTACTTACGCTTCCAAGCATATACAGAACTGCGCGAAGTAGTATGCGGGGCGGTGCGGCGAGGGTGCCCGCGGCAGAGCGTCACCGCGTCGGCGCTCGCTACGCGCCGCAGCAGAGACCGCTGGCACGCCACGCGAAACGACCAGGGGTCGGACACGCCACCCTGCTAATTTTAAAAGTAGATAAAAAAAACATAAGAAACAGAGAGACGGGAAGAGCTGTTTTACCGCGACTGTCTCTGTAAGAAGAGAATCACTTACTTCTTAAAAGATGATGGAGATGAGAAAGAATATAAATGGGGTTTTCCTCATTAACACGCTTTATCAAAACAATGACGTCAAATAAATACCTGCTTCTTCTGTGTTTCGCAACCCAAACAAGAGCAAACCAAAACCCATAACTCCCTACCGTTCTTCTTTTTTACCCACATTCTTCTAAGGTTTTCTTTGTTGGGTCACGTGATGCATTTAATTGTCTTCGCATTGCAGCATCTTCCATAATATCAAGTAGTTAAGATATAGTCATTAGTAAAAGTATCAATTAGACCTATACCTCCTGTTCTGCCAGCATGTCCTTGCCCTGATCCAGCGCCAGGCGCATCTCGGCCCGCGGGCTGAGCCGCTCCTCCGGCGAACGCGGCCTGGGCTCCTCCGGTAGGCTCGGCTCCGGGGCTGAGGGGGGCTCCGAAGCTGGTACAATAATGTAATCTTCAGACTGGCACTTAGTGTAAATCTCACCACTAAATAATTCAACAGGTAAAAGTTGTCTAAATTCGATTGTATATTACGCATTAAATAATCAATTTTTTTACGCTAATAGACGTACACAAACTTCTTGAAACACTTTCAAACTGGACAAACGTCGTAAAGACTTATGTCCTTTGTTCCCGTTTTATAAGACTAACGTATTATATGTACTTCCGTCATTACTTCAGTAAGATAACCTATAGTTTTCTTACTGCTAACCGTATAATTAGATCAGACAATTTCACGAGCATAGACTGACCTGGTGACAGCTGATAATGAGGCGTGGGCGTGGGGTTGTGTATCGTGGTACGCTCGAGTGTGGAGGGCGTGCTGGCCGAGCTGGCTGAGCCCCGACGACCGCCAACACCAGCACTGGCTCGTTCCACACATTCTTTTGAAACTAAAAAAGAACTTATTATTTCATTTAACTGTATTTCTTTTTTTCCGTAGATGAATCTGATAAGATGAAACAAACAGTTGAGTTTATTATAAATTTTTAGATTAGACTTTTTAGATTTTAATTGTAAGACTAAGAATATGTTTAAAAAGTGGTAATAGAATTAATCAATTAAAAAGCAAAGTTAGTTAAGTAATCTCGAAAAATATTTTTTTTACCAGATTGTAAGGGCATCGAGGGCACTTCGTTGGTTGGCGTCCGATCTGGGCTCAGCTCTGACGCGGCGGCACCACCTGCCTCCCTTCCAGCATCCGGTGCGTCGCCCGCACCCCCGTCCTCTGCTGCTGGTGACATACCATAGCAGTATTTACGTATACCACACTAAGAACATCTATATGATATAAATATAAAACAATTTGTACTGCAATCGCACATTTAGCTAATAATGTACACATAAAAGAGAAGACTAATAAAATAAATAGCTACAAAGATGTTAAGAATAATAAAAGAGTAATTATTAACATTATTAACAAATTCTACGATTATGATAATTGCATTAAACATTAAAAACAAATGGTAGTGATGAAGTGCCTGCAGACAAATATATTCATGCTGGGCCGACATAAGGTATGGGATAGAAGACATCAAGCAAATAGTACTGCTTACATTTATCGTGTTTTGATAAAATGCAGAAGTCATGCATATTTCATGCTTCTTTGTGTATTTTACTTTTACTACGTTAACTTGATCATCATCTTGTGGCAATATATACAAAGATCTTGAAAATCTTCTAGTATGTCAAAGTCTTGTTCAAAATTGGAAGATGGATGGTACTTAGATTCCCAATTATTTAAGAAAACATATCATGAAACCTAAATGTTTGTGTTAATAATTTAAGATGTAATCATTTTAAATATTATTATAATAAACGTAAGTTTTGAAGTTTTTTTTTTGTTGGATAAACTCACCTGGGCCGGAAGCAGAGGACGGTAGGCGCGGCGCGTCGCAGCAGTCGTCAGCACCGAGGCCACGCCCGCTGCCCTGCGCCAAGCGCCGCACCAGCGGACCAGTCACAACGTGAGACATAACCTAGCTACTGTCTACACCTCAAAGCGATTTGCCAATGATGATGATGTTACCCCGAGACTCGATTACGAACAAAGCTATAGCGTCTGATAAATCTTAATAGAAAATTTCCTGTAACTCTTTGTTGTACACTAACGTGGTTTTAAATTCTGATATAGATCTATTTTTTCAATATCTCAAATTTCATTGATTTCTTTAAAATCTTATTTAATTTTCTAGAAACAAATTCTAATAAAGTAGCTGTTCTAATGGTCAAATTTGGAATAAATACGTAATTGAAGCTTCGTCTTATGTTTTATGATTTATCTTTTAAATAAATCTTCGCAATTCCAAGTCCGATATTCTGATGCAACTTTTATGCGGGATCCATGCAACGAACATGCTTTTTATTTATTAGGTATTAGGGATTAACAGCATGCTATGATTGGAATTTACAACATACTCAGGTACGAAGTCACATGACGACAAAAAATTTAAGCTGTACTCTCCTTAACTAAGTTGGTTTTTACGTTTTATAGTTCCGTTGCCTCACTGCACGTATCGACTAATGATTTGAGCAATAACTTAAGTAGATATCAAAGATATTCACCTGGTCATCAGAATTGGTAGGGGTACGCTTGTTATCTTCACTCTCACTGTCTGAACACTCTTCTTCGAGTAAAGGCTCCAGTCTTCTCCTAAAAACATCCCTACATTACAAGTTAGTCAGTTTCTTTAAATCTTTTCTCATATGCACAATTGGAATAAGCCTCTAAAAAAGCCAAATATTTAAAAATACATTGAAGCGAAAACATTTGAGAGAAATGTGCAATACTGCATGCAAAAAGTAGGGTAAAATGCAGGATACGAAATTCAAAACTCAGATGCAGCTGCAAAAAAGCTTAATGAGTAAAAACAATAAAAAAGCCCACCTGGGTAATAGTGGTCTTAAAGTCGTTGGACCAGTTAGTGTGGGTGCCATCAGGAGTTCGTCCATCATCAGCTCCGTGTCATCATCACCGGCATACGATGATGATGACTTCGTTGATGACTGCAATGGTAATGCTTCTGTTCACACAATTTAAACACAACTACGATGATTAAACATGGGTTTTCATACATATCAAAAGAAATGTATGTAATGGAGACCACGTAAGAACCAGTAATCAGCTTGTACGTTACTTATAATTTGTCTTAGTAATACATTATTCAAAAATATAAATTATTTGAAGAAAGTCTAATACGCAATAATACAAAATTTCTAACCGATAGTGTTCCGTGATCCGAATCGGGCAGATTGTCTGACAGGTCTCCAGAAGATGGTGTTCCCCATGCCTCTTCACCGCTCGCGCCACTTCCTTCACCAGTTTCTGCCGTACCCTCTTCTGTTCCTAACGTAGACTTCCAATCACTTACTCCCAAACACCTAGTGTACCACAGGTGTATTAATTTACAGCATTGGTGTAATGCTAATAAGTAACTGGGATGGCTACTTCTTCAATAAACTATTAATTTTTTTTTTACTAACTATACTATTAAATCGTTTGTAATGGATTGTGAAATTCAGATCCTTATTTCTACTATTATAATAATATTGCTTGAAAATAACGAACTAATGACACTAATACAAACAGATTCTAAAGTAAATTTAGTAAGATATTAATATTCGGAACAAAGTTAAACTTCCAACTATGTCTAGATTATAACTTAACTAGTTGGTGATCAGTTTTATAATTTTTCAATGTACCTATAATCCAATAATAATAAAAAAAGCTAAATTCTAATATATACTTTTGTATCTCTAATTGTTTTTTAATTATAAATCCGTTAATCTAACTGAACGGCTAGAAAAACTTGTAAAACAAATAATAAATATTTTTAAGACTATGTGAAGCAAATAAGAGCATAGTTGAATGATCCGAAAGAAATCAAAATTTTCTATACGATTATTTGCATCATCGGGAATTGCATTAATTTTCTTGAAGATTTTAAATATTGCGTTTTAAATAAATATCATGCAAATGCATTGATCAAAAATTAATACAATTGCCTTAGGATTGCCTTACATTCTTTAAGTAATTAAAGCTAAAAACACTCAAAAATTTAAGTTATCTTCAGATTTTCACACATACTTATCGAGTTTTGGATTCTTGAGTCGATTTCCACCTACGGTATGAAAGGTTACACGTTATATGAATACATAGTTAGTATAGATATGTCTATGAGGAAATGTTTATAATTTGAATTAAATCATTCTGAATAATATCATTATTGTCACAGACAAATCATTATGATTGGAGCATGTCAAATTAACTCAATTAGAATTCCTGGTCAATTTTAAATAAGATCAGGTCGAAAGAGAGCCTTAATGTCGATAAATATAAGACAAAGACACAAATAAAAGATCCAAACCTTTCCAGGAAAGAAGGTTGCTTATGGGCTATCGAAGTATTGGGTACACTTTCAGTGTAACTAAAAATGTTCATTTTTTCAACGACGAATGATCCAGCTCTCGCGGTCCATCCCATAATACCACCAGTACTCGTCGCTATTGTATTCGTTGCTGCAACTGTATAATAAGAATTAATACATAAGTATAACTTAATAATACGTAATAATTTGACTTGACTACGATTCTCAAATAATTTCATGTTTATAATCAGTGGACTCATTTTATGCTTTTATTATTGAAGAAAAGTTTCAGGCAGTCTCTGGCTTGGTATAGTGTTATATGTATAGAATAAAAAGCTGACTTACCTGAGCAGTGTATTTTTGGCTCAGGATCTTGTGTTGTCAGTCTTACGTTACCATCATCAGTCTCATCTGATGGTAGCCTTTCAAGGCTTGACATTGTACCATACCTAAGATCAATAACAAAATCAGGAAAGCATTTACAATTTGTTTTTAAATATATTATCATAATACGAACCTTTTTAATGAAACATAGGGTAGATCTTCAGGCACGTCTGGTGATTCGGGCGAATCATCAAATAAACCATCCTAAAAAATAAAATTATTTTGTGTAATAAATTTAAAGACGGATATTTAAAAGAATTAAATATGAATAGTTAGCTTACTTACAGTCTTGTTTGTTGCATTGTAATCGGGTGTCGGCGGAACTATGGCAATATTAGGCACGGGTGATTCGGACTTTACTGAACAAAGGCTGGCTGGTCTAGAATGAACATTGTTGAGGCCTACGTCAGAACTCCTTTTGAAGGGTTCTACTCGCATGAGATGCGCTGCGGGGTTGATCGCAGATAGACCCATTAGCATAAGTGGTCCCAATTCTAATTCCTCATCTGACAAAGCATCGTCGTCGTTAACATTGGCATTAACATCTTCAATCAAATCAGTCTTTTTACTTATATCTCCATTCATTTTACTAACAGCCGCTATTCCCATTCTCGGCGATCTTCGCATACCGCGTTCTATTTTAAAATCATTGTCATCTTCGTGTAGTGAATCATCATCTAAGAAAACGGAGGAAGTTTTTAAACGTGTACCCACGTTTTCATGTTTTGCTATGATATTCATTCCTAAAACTTTATTAAGTACATTTTCGGCTTTTTGTCTGGTTATTTGTTCCTTTTTTGCTGACAATGGTGACGAATAATTAGATAAGGATGATCGCGGTTTGCCTAAAGTAATATTTTCGACGCATTTAACCTCATTTATATATTTTTCTTGAGCGATTACACATTGAACTTGATTGGTGATATTAGAATTAGAAATCCTTAAATCGTTAGAACTTGAATTAAAAACCATAGAACTACAAGTCGTATGACTAGTCGAGAGAGGGCTATTTCTACTACTAGAAGTGGGGCTTGGTGACATAATTGAGTTGTCTTTTCTAAGTTCCAAACGACTTTTCGTGCGACTTCGTGTCATGCCACTGTTTAGAATTGCAGAATCAGTATTCAAGTCATATGAGGTCGATTTCAGCATCTTTTGGCTTTGCTCTATCGAGTCAATTACTTTTAGGGCAGCTTTGGGGGCATCTTCGGGACGTATTTTAATGGCACCCTTACGTTCTAAGTGGCAGAAGAATTTTTGTTTCCGATTATCACAATTAGAACTACATGCACTCGTAGAGCTTTTATTTGACGCTGATGTTTGAGGTGAGGCCTCGTTTTTGGCTTTAGGCGTAGTTGGTGGTTCTTTTTGGGATACTAATGGACTGTTTGGTTTTGACATACATTTTTTGTGGCACTGTCTACATACTGGTATCGTGTCGACTACTACGGGACTAGTTCGTACGGTTATCTGTAAAATAACAAGTATGATGTAATTTGATTTTCGTCTGATAATCTTTAATTAACGTTTTGTTAGAACTACGAACTCACTTGGCTATCAGAGTTACTACTTTTCGAAGGACTTTTATCGTTTTCTTTTTTGTCGGGCGATGATTCTTTTGCTTCGTCATTCTTTGACACGATATCTGCTATTTCTAGTAGATTCAATTCTTTGGATCTCTTTCTCAACTCTTCTATACTCCACATCTGTAAGAAATAATCATGTGGTATCTTTCAAGTTTGCGTAGAAAAAACTTTTAAGATCAAACGATTAGGAACCTCCATATCAGATTCCGGTGGGTCCATTTCCTCTGCTTCAGGTAGCTGTGTCATCCATCTTTGTAAATGCAGAGTGGATCCTCTACTGCGTGTGCTCCTAGCTCCTTCTGCGGCACTGCCAGGGGCACCCGTTTGTGTTTCCGCAGAGCTACGACGTGTTTGCTGTAGAGACATTAACGCTTTCAAATATTTTAAGCTAAAAGAGGAATAAGCATTTGGTTCCGGTAATCGTAATTGTTTTAGTTTTATTAAATAAAAGCTTAACAGAATAGTTTTTGTCTTTAAAAAAAATCACTTATCTACTATGTTAAAAATATAACAAAAAGTACTTACCGATAAAAATGTGTAAAGCTATATAGCAATGATAAATCCTTTAAATAAAGAAAATATTTTGTGAATTTATCATTGATTTCTGATGAGTGTAAGTAATTATTATTGATATAAATTACTATTGCAACTCCATCACATATCATAGAATGGAGTAAAATAAACGTAATTAAAGATTTGGAGAAATTTATGAATTAAGAAATAGACATTATTTTTTAATGATAACAGTTTATTTACTGCTCATATATAGTTCGCAGGTATATTCCAAAATTTTAAAAAGATTATTCAACTAAAAAATGGCACCTTTTGGTGATTCTATCAGTTCTATCAGGAGTTATTGCCATTTATGACTTTGATTAGTTTTGATTTCCTTTAAGGCAAAAAAAAAACAAAACACTTAACCATACTAATGTTTGGAGTGTTTATACATTTAACAAAAGAATTTGTGTTTCTATATATTTAACACAAATGGTCTTGTTAGCCGAAAGGTTAAGTTCTGTTACTCCTTTCTGTTATTTGCGCGTGCAAATTATAAGAGGTGATCTATTAAAGATATCAACGTTAGTAAAATGTATACCAGGCGACTTAGCAATGTACATGCAAGTATTTTGTTTAAACATTACACTGTACTACACTGAAAAATGGTAGATCATTGATAAGAACAATTGGTGTTCGTCAGCGTCGCAAAATTGTGGGTCTTTATAGAGATTGCAAAATAAAAGGAACGTTTTTACCACTGACAATGTTTATTCGCCCATCATAAGAAATATATTGATCGAAACTAAACATAAACATCAAAATTCACAATTAGTCAAAGATATAAGTGTGTCCTATAGAACCCAGAGCAAAATACTTTCTCAAAATTATCATTAAATATTATTTTCAAAATTAGTTTTTTTTTTATTTACACACAGCCAAATACATCAAAAGTTATCGATTCTAACTACGAATTTATCTTGTAAAAAAGACATACAAAAATGTCCCCGGAATAGGTTATGTGAACATTTCACGATGCTAGCGATTAAGTCGATGTGATTTTTTAATCTTTAACTATGTATGGATTTTTTTTAATTAAATGCGTACAATTGTTGTTGATTTAAAAGCGTCAACTACGTTTATCACGACTTCGACTACCATTTTTCATTGTAACACATATGATGTATAATGATGATGAGTGCTTGTAAGATTAAAAATAAAGAAGCGATATATTGTAAAAAAAAATAAATGCTGTGTAATTCTACGATGGAATACATGAGATAAAATATCGCGAATTTGATCGCCAAATATCCACATGACCTGTACAAATGGTTACAACGGTACAACATCAACTGAGACGCTTCACATTAATTTATCAATATAATTAGACAATAGATTAGACATATACGTATTAACTGCAATTTAATTTATAATAACATACATTATGATGTTACAGAAAAACATGGAATAAGAAATAAGTGCTTGTTTTATTCGCTACTGATAAACTACTAAAAGAGGATAAAGCATCATCATAAGAAGAAAAGGACGGAAGATTTGAAAAGCGACGAATCAATTGTTAAAAGTGTTACGTAATGAAACCATATAAATATCAGCTACTAATTGGTACCCTATATTACATATTTGACACAGATTTTTGTTAAGAAAATTGTTGGCATACAAATTGGAGTGATCAAGCAAACCCACCAAAAACACTTGACCTTATTTACATGGGTTTTTGTTATTAAATACTAAAGCATTTGAGGAGGTATCTTACTTTTATTGGGGCTTATGTTCTAGGAATAAAACTTTTATTGTTCAAAATAATTAGGTTTCACTTTTCAGTACCATTTAAGTTCGAAAATATGTCTCTCAAAATTTACTACCACAACCTTGATTTCATCAATGAGATTTTTTTCAATTCGAGTTCAAATTTTCAAAGTTTTGTTCAAAATATAATTCATTGTCATTATAATCAGACTTTTCCAAAGGTAGGACAGAATAAGAATTTTGGTTAGGGCGACACAATAACAATTTACCCGAGAGGGAATTTTTTTGGTGAACCACCTAACTGAATTTAATATTAAGGATCCGATGTAAGCACGCTTCTGCCAACTCCGGATCCGACTCCGCATATCAAAGCTCCAGGTACGCGGGTGGCGTGGGCCGTTCTGGTAAAGCAACGCGTGGCATGAGAGGGTCAGCGGGAAGGAAGATACGTTCTTCGACGGCATGCTTATAGGAAGGATCGACATCTAAATCGGCTAATGCTAAATCCGCTTCAAAAGATTCCCATCTACAAGGAGATACTTCTGAATAATCTTCACATCCGTCGGATGTAACCTGAGCACTGGGAGAAGTAGGCCTCTCTTCATTCTTTTCGATACTTGAAGAAGATACAAAATGAGAGGAGAATGTTTGAGAATCAGCAGGAGAGAGATTAGCAGAAGGTGTTTCTGGTGTGGGTGCAGTTTTCCATACTGTACTGAGTGGACCTCTAACAGGCTGGGGAAGTGGAGATTCGGAGTAAGGTCGAACATCGAAACTGACTCTAACTTCTTTTTCGGGTCGTTCTTCTACCAACATATTAAGATGCGAACGGTATGAGCTGGCTGGTAAGAGCGCCATGCTCGAGTGATGTTGAATGCTGGATCCTGATACCTGGCGTTGTTGAGAGTCCAGTGTGGCCAGGGAGAAGGTGAGCTGGGGATCTGGTGAATCCAATGGAGATCCGAGTGGCGTCCCGGACATCGTGTGTGCGCGGTAACTGGAGATACAATATTTCAAATAAGCAACGTTTCATATTAGAACGTTATAACATAAGAGAAATTAGAAATATTAATACTACTTACATTTGCCTTTGAAGTAAACTTTGCCAGACAGCTTTTAAGTCTATTGATGGCGTGCGAAGAACAATAGGACGAGATCTTCCGGGAGTTCTGGGCGCACACGACACCAACGGACTTTCTCCGCCAGCACGACCAAGTATGAGGCGGAATTCCGTAGCTAAAAGTAAGAATTTTTGCTTTTAACTCATTATAAATATACACCTTGGTGAAGTAGCAACGATTGGAATATTGCTATAACAAATTCTATCGTATTACTTTTACAACAATATCAAAGTCAACTATCTTTTTTTATCAGTGAATAGTAAAGATATCAGTACAGATTCCCAGTGAAAATTCTTTATTACGCTTGACATGGGTTGTTTGGAAATTTGAATTTAAGATCTTTCTTAGGCGAACACTAAACCAATGTATATAATTCTTCAACCACATCGCCAGTTAACATAAGGTGGAATTGAGGCTAGTCTAGTTTATTTAAAAAATACAAGTTGATGTTCAAGTATTACCTTTTTTCCTAATATTGAATTGAGCTTCTGACACCGATCCTAGCGAGACCGGCTCTTCGGTGACAAACAGCACTCTGTCTCTCGACACGGTCGCAAATAGAAGGAGATCGCTAAACAACAGCGCCCAGTAGGGCCTGACAGCTCTGCCTTCCACCCGGGACAGCTCGCCACCGAAAATCCACTGCCTACCCGCAGTGCTGAGGACGAACGGCTGAAAAGAAATGTAGTAAATATTTAATTCACTTAATAGAAGATTAAATTAATTTAAATTTGACATGTGATCGAGATTGTGTGGAATATTTGCATGAGATACCTAGTATATGAAAACGTTTATAATTTTTATGGGAAAGACTATTTTAAATATTTTAAAAGAAATATTCCGATGTAGACCTGAAGTAAGATCGACGGCTGTACAACTGTACTAATTCAAATCAAAGTAAATAAGTCCACAGGTGACCAAGAAAAGACTAACAGAAGACTTTACATAAAGAACAATCGTCCTACATTTTTGTAAGACTATTTCTCTCAAACTTTTTTTTTTTTACTAAAGCTCAGAGGGGTAGCATACATTTTTAAAGAGGACTACTTTAGTTTTTTTGCTCGCAGCCTAATTCGTAGCTCGTACTAAATGATAAAAAATAGTTGTATAAGAATGGGATGCATCTTTGGTCAGTATATACTGAATTAACTCATTATTTTTATCCATTACCTTACACCTAGTGAACACCAGTCTACTTTCCAAGTCAGCAACAGACAGCAACGGTTTGCCATCGCCTGCTAACCCCATTAACCCTGAGCCAGCGGTGACGTCTTGATAACCACCCTGAACAAATGAAATTAGCATAATTTTAGCACTCCTGTGAATCGCCTGCCGCTATCGAGAACTTAACAAGGCTTAATGTAATACGGATAATGAAGTATACCTGCAATTGCTCAACAATGATCTGTAACTGCTTCTTCTCGAGTTGATCGTAAGGGCCGGCTCCGTTCGCGCTCGCAGCCGCGCGCATCAGCCGCAGCAGCTCGCGGAACTGCTCCAGTGGCTTGTGCACTAGCGACGTAATGTCAGGTCTTCTCCGTGGAATAGGTGGACTGATACAGAAGCGAGAAAACGCTCCGCTTGGGTCTTTTGACTTTTTAACCTAAGAGAGAGCGAGAGTGGTTACGAATACTAGTTAGTTCTGAAAAACATGTAATCTAACAATCTTTAACATACAAAGGTTCAAAAGTGCATGGTATATTCCCTTAACTAACTTAACTATTATAATGATCTCATTAAATAACTTGCAAAATCGTTGTGCCCAAAAGAATCAAGTAAAATGTGAATAAAGTCTTACCAATACACAGTCAGCTCGTTTTAGTCCTAAACAATACTTCTTATAGAGGCTAAGGAACACAGGGGTCTTTTGTAAGTAGACCGCGATCACCGTCGACGTTTGTATCTCTCCGTCATCTTGCACCACCTGATCGAGGATATCTTCCGATAATCTAAAAATCTGTAAATAGAACAATCGTGGAATGAAATGAAACTGGCACTTAAAACTTCTTAACTGATTAATACTTTATTAAGAGATAATGTTTTTAAATGAAATTATTGCAATTTACCTCTTCAATATTCTGGAACAACAACTGATGGTCACTGGAGGCGATCAGGTCGGCCCTCTCCGCAAGAGGAGACACGAACCTCACCAAGCCGAACTGAAGGCAGGTCGCGTAGTGCTGTTCTCGCGCTACCACCGCGAGTAGAGCGCGCTTTCTGCCGTCAGTAGATGCCCCTGGCGTCTAAAGGACACACAGATAAAACAGTCGAGCTTATACGGTGGAATTATCTTTTCTCTATAACACATAAACACACATTCACACATAATTCAATGTCAAAATCACAATATGTACATGGTGATATCAACTCTTCATACGTATATGTAAAAGATACAAAGAAACGAACAGTGCATCAGGTGGTGCAGTAATGGATAAAATAAAAATCGTTATCACCTGCCTATCCTGTTCCTATTTATCAACCGCTATCTCAGTAGTCAGTCCTTTCTAACTCATGTCATCTTTCTCGCAATCTTAAGTCTAGCCCTACAACTCTCAAAAACTTTCCTTGTCAGACCACAACTTATTCTCTTTCTTTCTCATATCATCCCCATACCATGCTATATATGTAGTATTGTTTCTTAATTCATCTGAATGAAAACAATAATTCTCTATGATAAAAAAACCCTTGAGTATACTCTGTTATTATAATACTTCTCAAAACTTTTGTAATAAATTTTAAAATTACATGAGCAAGAATGGAGTGACTATTGATACGAAGACTGGTAGAATGGCGTAAAAGAAGAAACGTATTGTACCGACCTCATTTCTAACGTTGCAAAATAGACGAGAGACTAATTTGTAATAAACGGTAAAGGCTAGTCTATAATTACAAACTACCTCGATAACTCTACATCGGTCAAATAATTTTGCAATGATTCCGGTCAACTCTGACAAGCTCATTTATATTAGATGATAGATGCTGGACTTTACGTAGAAGGGGCTTCTTGCAGCCGCTTACTGTACGGTACGCTTTATGTAAAAAATATGCAGCGCAATTTACGTTTTCGGAGATGTTTACCAATTATCAGTCACCCAATGGTCACAATTTGATTCCAATTCATTACCTTTGTATATTTATTAATATTGTTTAATGATGTTAATGTATATTTAGAATTTTTCCTTTCGATACAATATTTTATGACTATTTTTTATTTTTATTTTATAGATCTTACTTTTGGAATCCTAAAGTGAAGCCATAGTGCGCAAATGGAGTGACATGGTAGAATACACACCTCGCTTAATCCATTGCTTGTTAAAGCTTATTTGGACTGAAGTAATATAATTGGGTGTTTGAGTGCTTAGGCGACTAATCTCATAGTATATATTCAATTTAATACCTCTCTCAATTTAAATATGCAAGTAAAGCACTTACTGTCGATGATATTTTGTTTTATTAGGGACATAAACTCAATGTTTACATTGCCGAAAAAGATCCCACTTTACAAAGACGACCAAGTGAATTAAATGTAACTAGTCCTTCTTTCAAAGAAATAAATAGGATTGATTGAAAAATTTTCAACACCATAGTAGCAAAACAGATATGTTTTTTTACCTATTACCAAAAATAAACAATAACAAAATTGTTATTCAAGTAGTAACCTTGCAATTGAGGGACCATCTGTAATCATCTGTTCTGGGTTCGATTACCAGCTGAAGCATTTTTACCTTTTATCAAATATACCAAATAAGTTTTCCAGTTTGGTCATTTGTTAGGCTCGATCCATGTTTCAAAAGTTATGAGTTCCGAGATTTCATATGTGACGAGGAGAAAAAACAACAAAGGCTGTTCAGTGATTTTATGATTCAGTGGATAACGATCGATCGAGTAGCTATTTGCAATTCCATTGTATAACATTTGTTACTAATTTCAGTTGTACATGAAATTGCAGTTTTAGGAGAGAGAAAAAAAAGCGAAAATAAAACGGAAAAAATTAAAAGCAATAAATTTATTTGCACTTATAATAAGAAACATAAATTAGAGAAACATAAATTAAAGAAAAATAAAATGATGATGTTAACAAAAAAAAACTAACGCAAATGTTGATTATAATTATACATACGATTATTACAGTAAACAAAATCTATACAGCAACACAAAATTAAAACTAAAGTAAAATGATATTAAAAAAATAATAATATTCACAAATTATCACACGCTGTATGTGACAAATAAGTATAAATAAAAAAGAAAATAAAATAAAAGTAACAAGAGAGAGTTTTTCTTAAACGTAACAATTCCCCATTTGTGAATAATTTGTTAAAACCTTAGGTAATTAAAATTAGAGAAGAAACTACTATACATGAATATCAAAGTTTAAAAAATATAAATAAAAAACTATACGTAATGGAATGTATTACGAAGTTATCTCTATAATATGCTTTAAAAGTAAATAACATTGTACGACGCTAAAACTGTACAAAACAAAAAAATAGTTATAACTAAAATTGTCCACACAAAAACCATTAAATCCTAGATTTTATAAACTACTAATAAATAAATTCACTAAGAATAGTCTAGCACCACGTTAAATTTTGATTCCTAAACATAATCAATTTAAATTTGAATATTTTCTACAGATGACTAGCACGAATTAAAATTCGAAACATTAAATTCAACAGTCCAAAAAGTTTATGCAAATACATCCATAGAAGGTACTTGTAACTGTAAAGTGGTACACGCAAGAGAAAATTAAAGAAGAAATTAAAATCGAACATTTCAATTACTTTTAAATAACAACTATTATATCGCTCAAAAATCATTGTCGAATGGCGATGACGTATTCACAGAAGGAGCAAAAAACGCTCCAAATGAAGAATATGAATCATTTGATAAGAATCAGGAAACCTTAAGATTCAGAATGATTGCGTCAATACTGAATGATGCTCATGTAGTAACATCGTTCAGCAGAACGATGCAGATATAAAAGTCTTTTGTAAAATGTAAAACCCCATACTTGGTAGCTTCAGTATTCACATATACATATAAGCTCATTCATCATTCATCATTTCATCTTAAATAAGAGTTACGTGAGAAAGTCGTCGTAAAATTTTCCAGACTGATTGCTAATGAAGACAACTTTAGTCGTAAGAATTCGCTCATCGTTACATCGCGTATCATTGGATTATACACGATGTAACGATCTCAACATAACGACAAAATGATACCACGATGTGTATTCTAAGTTTGATAAGACTGCCAAAAGTTCAGTACTAAACCGAACAGTGAGAACAAGTGATATTAGATGAGTCTTATGGCTGATGAATCTTATGGCTAAGGAGGAATGAATCTAGGAGTATTAACTATGTAGTAATAAATTAAACATGTTATGTGGCAAATGTCAGTAGGGTGAACCTAAAATAGAGGAACAGGGTGCCTCAAACAATAATACCATTACCGACCTCCTTGGAGAAGGTGACTTGTGGTAGATGCAGTTTGCGTCTGTCCAGCGACTGGCTGGTGGAGGAGCATGCGGTAGGAGGGCGCGCGGGTGCGGGGGATGCGAGTGCGTTGGCGCGGGGTGAGCGGGGCGCTGGAGGCGTCGACTCCGGCGGGGGGATCGACACCTGAGCCAGCCGACGGATGCCGACGCCGTTCGGCGGCACTCTTCTGAACGTCTCTAGTGTTAACGTTTGGCCCGCTGATCTGCAAGTTGATATTTTTGGATCTGTTAAATATCATCCCATCCACATGCAAACATTGCTTTAGGAATCACAAAAATAAGATTACATGGGCGGACAAATATTAAGTAAAATAAAATGTTTTGTTTTAAAATTTAAACAAATATAAGTCAATGCCGCATGTTGATTTTAATTTTTACATTTGTTTAATTTACTTCTCAATTAAATTCATTTGATTGAATAATAATTAAAATGTGTTTTGTGAAAGTCTCCGAAACTTGTCTTTCCTGATGAATGTGGTTTTTTATAAAATTAGTGTGTTGGACAGCCTGTTCAGCCAGGTGTTAAAAATATTACGTGGTAATAATTATCCTTACTTGACAAGATTCCGCACGTCCTCCTCGTTGGCTGTGACCACGTTTTTGTTGCCGACGAACACGATGTAGTCGCCAGCGCGTAACCCAGCGCGCTCCGCGGCCCCGCCCGCAGCCACACGCTCGACTCGCGGCGGTCTGGTCCA
This sequence comes from Papilio alexanor hazarajatica, assembly GCA_018246295.1. Taxonomy (NCBI): domain Eukaryota; kingdom Metazoa; phylum Arthropoda; class Insecta; order Lepidoptera; family Papilionidae; genus Papilio; species Papilio alexanor. The sequence continues at coordinate 24,606 of DWLR01000043.1, read as the reverse complement.
CACCACTGTGAAGCCAAAGCCACCGCCAGTGCCGCGGACAAGCCTGGAAAGATAGTGAATATTAGAGAAAAATGAAAAAACGATCATTAATATTTTCTAGAAATCAGCGAGGGCTCCTAAATGGCAGAAACGCCGAGAATTAAAAAAAACAATAACCTTTCCTCTTTCATGCACTCAGATTTATTACTAGATAAGAGTTGTTGCTTTTGAGCATGAATTAACAGATTAGATCGCTCTGTAGAACCACGTACACCGTGTGTGTAGAAGATAATCTCCAGTCGGTCTAATTCTTTCTGACTTCTACTTCTTCTGACTGCTCTATGAATAACAGCTACTAAGTTATGGAAAACAAGTTTTGAAAAACCAAGATTTTTTCTTCTTTATTTTGATAAATGTTCGGAGAATAATTTAAACTTGTACATTTTATTAGGTGTTCATTATGACTTACTTCCTCGTGGTGGTAAACGGCGTACGTCCGTTTCTCTGTGCGCGCCTCGGGGCCGCGGGGTCGTCAGGAGGGTCGAGCTCGAGGTACCTCAGGAAGAGGTGCTCGTCCGCCTCTCTCTGCAGCGCTGCGGCCACCGCCTGCGCCTGACTACCGGAAGCGGATGCCGGGCCATTCGCTGCCACCGCTGAAATATTTATAGCTTAATTAAGTTATTTGATTAATGGTTTTGTAATACATTTTTAAAAAATTTACACCAGAAAATGATATACGAAATTCTGGTGCAGCAAATGACTCAAACAAATTGAAATTAATTTCGTTTGGATCTGTGAATATTATGTCATAATCAACCATAGAATATCTTAAGTAGTATCCCAAGCACCTTAAAGTAATAGGAATGAAAATCTTAAACATTCAGGTCTAGATTTTATTTTTTGGGCCATTTTACAACTTTTTGGGCGCGGTGGCCATCCTTTCTGTGAACAAAGTGACCTATCCATTGTCACGTATATTCAGGACTACTACTACGGACAATTTCAGTTACCATCGCCGTATTTGACATGAAGTGTGGCTATAGAAAAACTGGATCATATTTTAAGCTTACTTTTTTCTTGGGTCTCTTTAGCGCCGTCACTAGTACTTGTCTCTGTGTTATCGGTGGCCATGTTGCGGCGGTCGTCGGTCACGCGGTCCCTAGCGCATTTGTCAGCCGCGCCCTGCCTCCCTGACTGCAAGAAGTAAGTCCCGTTGACGTCGCTCTTAATTGCATCTTTTAGCGGGAACGAGACGCATCCTAGAAACTCGCTCCGCCTGAAACAAAATAGAAGTACACATATTTTTATTTACATAATATTAGGTTGGCAACTTATAAGCCCGCCACATTATTTAGCCCAACTTCTAGGTTGTTACGAAAACTTCTGGAATAACGTAGTATAGTACAATAAATAAAGCGTGAGTTGGCCGTCTCGATCATTTAATGACACTTGCACTTCAATTAGTAAAAGTTACGTAGATCATGGAAATTTCTCGTAGGGAACTACGACTACTCTTACTTCATGAATTTCGTTTAGGTCAAATAGCGACTCAGGCAACTTCCAATATATGTGCTACAATCTGTGAAGGTGTAGTCTTATATGATACCGCCAAGCATTGGTTCAGAAGATTCAAGAACGGAAATTTCGATCTTTCTGATGATTCTCATTCAAGACGGCCCCCTATAGTAAATTTAGAGGAATTAATAAAACTTATAACGGCAGATCCCTTCTTATGTTCGTGTTTGCTGGCAGACCAGCTTCACTGCTATCACACTGCAATAGAAAATCATCTTCATACCTCAGGAAATAATCAGTTTGGTAAATACGTGTAAATATTCAGTTTGGTTGCCGCATGAACTGACAGCACTTCAACTTCAGACGAGAGCCAATGTGTGCATGGAGTTGCTAAGTTTGCATCGTACTAATGAATGGTTGCAAAATTTTATTACAGAAGAATAGAAATAGGTCATGTACGTCAATTTTACGCGTAAGCGCCAGTGGCTTATGGCCAGATCTAGAGAAACAGGTGTACCTACACCAAAACCTGACACAAGCAAAAAGGTGATTTTATGTGAATGGTGGGGAATAAACGGAATTATTTATAGGGAGCTTTTGCCAACAATAGTACAATTACAGCCGCTATTTACTGAAAATAACTAGGTCGTGTTGCAGCTAGATTACCAAAAAATCAAAGTAAAGTTTACTTTTTACACCACAACGCCCGACCCCATACAGCTAGAGTAACTCGTGAAAAATTATTTCACTGGGATGGACTGTCCTGTGGGTGGGGAAACCCACATTACCCAAATTACCACCTGTTTCGTTCTCTATCACATTAGTTACAAGATAAAAAATTAATGGATGAAGAATATCTCAAAAGTGAACTCACAACCTTCTTCAATCAAAAGCCTAAAGATCAAGGAAGGCATTCTATCTCTGCCAACGCGTTGGCGACAAGCAGTACACAATGATAGTGCTTACATAATTGAAAAATTATTTTGTTTAATGATACAAAAAATAAAGAAGATTTGTAATCTGAGATGGCGGGTAAAAAGTACAATGCTGCATTTAAGAATCGACTTAGATCGCTGCAAAAATCGGATTCCTTGCTGCACTTATTCATTGGACTATCATAACCTTGTCTTGATCAACATTTCATCCATATATCTTAAATTTTTGTATAAGTTAATTAGACGACTAGATGAGGAGGACATTAGCGTAATGTTAGAAATGTGTCCGTGGCAATAGCACACAAACTTTAAATAAAAATTACCTGCCAGTCTCCTTAACCTAGTGGTTTTGCTAGCTACATCATAATCATTATTATGACAATAAATAATGATTATTATGTAGCATTAAATGTAGTAATAAATTGGGCTGGTACCCGTAACTAGTACCTAAGTATCGATTATATAGATATACTCGATACTTAGGTTTATAATATCAACAATAAGTTAACGTTGAATTCCATCTCAGCCTATGATCGTCCACTGCTGCATAGCCCTCTCCCATTGATTGCATCATTGGGGGGAAAATGTGCCATAATCGCCACGCTTGGCAGGCGGTTGTTTGTTCTGGGTGGGAATCGAACCCACGATCGTGTAGGCGTGAATAGCAAGCATTCTACTAACCGCGCCAACCAGTCCGTCAATGTTAACTTCATTGAGCATTTATTGATAAAATATCCAATTGAAAAAGTATTTTGATAAACTAAGCAAGTGTAAATTAAATTAATATTAATATAGAAATAGTATAGGTGGGGGGAAGTGTTATAAATTATTTGCAAGATCAGTATTCTTTACTAAATAAAATTCTTTACTAAAATAAATTATTTCCTAAGATAAAGTATGAAATATATGGAGGTCTTCGAGAAACGTGCCGAATCGCTTTGAGATCTTTGAAAACTCTCCTTACTTCGTCCATCGCTGATGTGGCATGAACGAATCTTGTTGAAATTTCGCAAATAAATTGAAAAGTCATTAATAAAATAAAACATTTTAGGATGCGCTTATATATATTGAAAGTTTATTTACAAGGCGAAACAAAGTCCATAAGACAAATTTAATCATAAAACATATAATGAAAAATCAGAAAATTTTCGTATTAGTTTATTATCGTAATACATCAAACTAAAAACTAAGTAATCAAAATTTTAGACGGTTTATTAGTATGCACCATGTTCTGAGAAAAACGGATGAAATAACAGTAAAACAGGCATTTCTCCGCATCACAAGTCCCAGATTTCCCAATAAAAATCAAACCGAGCAGGTCAAACAAAATTACCTAAAACAAAGTCTTTAGTCGATAAAGGAATGTATTCCAAAGAACAATTTACTTTCTCCGCATTTCTTTTGACTGGCATAATGATTTGGCGATTTCAGCCTTGATATGAAGATACGGAGAACGATCCCATCGTAAGACGATGACTGGATGAAAATCACCGTATTGATTATCTTAACGCACCATGACTTTGTGCTTAAAATAACCCACAGTTTTATAGCTTATGAGGTGACCGATAAGTGATGGTTTGACATACAACATTTTTAAGTTATGAAACATTAAACAGTATATAAAAAAAACATGGAGGCAAAAATTGTGACCTCTATCTTGCGCTTCTTAATGTTTTCAAAACAGGTGACAAAAGAGCTCTACCGGCTCTTAGCAACCGTTTCTTCCATCTACAGGCTAAACAGAGCTGCTGTCTGTAAAAGCTATATGCCAACTTGTGGACGCATTTTGTTCATCCTAATCCTTGATGGATTACATCTACTGAGCCTGCAGTATGACTGTTATGTTTCCATAATAAATGCGACGGTGACCTCCGTACGAGATCGCAAAGCCCACTCTGATCGCACAGGGATCAGATAACTCCAGAAATAATAGTCAGCTATATTATGAAACAAATAAGAGTATATTCTCACGATTTCTCCTCTCAAAAATATCCTTTTCATCAATAATTTTGCATTAAAAATTCCGAGCCATGTTAATATAGAGTTAACATCTAGTTGCTAATTGGTATAAAATAGGTCACTTCTACATTTATTAATATAGAACCTTTTTAGTTATGCCATATAATACATAAAATAGTTTATTTTAATAATGTCGGACATATGGTTGCATGTCGGCTTTGTTTAGTATTCTTTAAACTTGAAGAAGGCGAAAGTTCGCGTGACCGGCGCCATAACGGGTTAAAATTTACAACCACTATATTATTATTCAGTCAAGAAAAGTTGTTATAAACGTATCGTTAGTAATCGCCAGTTATTTTTATATAGTACGGCGCAAATTGATTACTTATTTGACGTAGTTACATAATAGCTTACATTTTGAAATTTAAATCTACGAGTATAATTTGCAATTAAATAATATTATTTTTTAACACCAGAATTTATTTCCCTTCGTTAAATTGGTAACTTTGTCTCATTATTTTTGTACTTCGAGTACATTTGTAAAGGGGTAATTATGAATTACCATATTTATTAGCTAACATACATTAAATTGCAAAAATGTGGGTTAAAAACCAGGTAAGAGATCGTTTTTTGCATTACATTTTTCCCAAAAATGCTACAATTTTGTTTGATTTATTGCATTTAGTAACAAACTGTAAAACTTACACAGACAATCAATTTTATAATTACGTTCTTAAACGGTGCTGTATAAATTTATAGGGCAGTTATCTTTAAGGCGTGCCATAACTTCATAGCATCGCACATTTTAAGTAAATTCAATCTAGGCCACCTCCTTATTTCAGTCTAAGTACCATCATATAGGTGTATGTATACATTTATGATATGAATAATTATGTCTATAAATAACTGGACGCGTTATTTATTTAGTTAATAGCGTATCGTGATTATCGTTGATTCTAGAATTATTTCATTTAAAATGCTAAATTAAACGCCTTCTAGTTTATATTGTTAGTTTTTTTGTTACTAAATTAGAAAATATTTTACCACAATCCCGCCCATTTAAATGATGAGTGGTTGAGCATTAGTTGAGCATTAGTCTCTCTACTCTTGAAGTTAACAACGTCTCAATCATACTGACATCGGGAATTTAGCAAGAAATTGCCACTGGATGTCAATCATTATGTTTTTTTTTTAATAAAAGAATGTGGCAAACGAGCAATCGATCATCTAAGTGACCGCTACCCATAGACATCTGCAACAAGCATTTGCGAGTTTAGCCATAGACGGAAAAGGGGCTAGACAAAAAAAATGGATGTATATTATCGCTTTATACATTTGTTTTTTTTTTGCAATTCAATAATTTACGTAATATCGATATCCAGAAAATAACGGTCACCGCTAAATTATTCGTATACCGTTAAAATAAATAGTTTTAATAAAGGTTTGTTTTACTCAGTTTTTTAATCAGTTGGTTTTACCAACTGATTTATATATATTTTACTAATTAAAATATGAAATATCAAGTCAATGGCGTAGTTGTTTTGTACTTTATTGCCATAAGGACAATCATATACCATCCTGAATCATATTATATACATGTACCATATATATGTATAACAGTAAACATTTACACAATATAACATTGTATACAACACATCTATACAGGTTCGTGCAACTTCCATCCCTAAGGTGGTCACACAAGCTTCTAAGCATGCAAAGGGCCTGTTCCACGAAGCCTGTCCCTCTTGACACGGGTGCGGTTCAATGCGACTAAAGAGTGACAGGGGGACACCGATTATTGACTTACGGCGATAGTTGTCACTCTTCTTCAAGAATAGACATTGTAGACGACGTCTCTGACAGTCTATCGAGGATATCGGCCGGCAGGCTGTTCTTTCTCGTCCTAGGTTCCGGCGGATCTCGCTCTGGGAGGCTATTCTTCCTGCAAAGCTCGAAGTGTCGATGTGCGTGTTGGTGCGAGCAGTGCTGGCGAGGTACTGGCTCCTCGCGTTTCGTCTGGCTCAGTCCGGCAACGGTTTGCGAGACAAAAGACATCTTCTTACTGAATTTCCCTCTCTGTCTCTCTGATTTAATTTTTATTAATTTATCTCGAATTGATCGAAGTTACTGAAAAGTTTTAGTGTTCTATTAACTACATGAAATATTTATACTGACTTTTGGTTTACTTTTTAAGTGTCGTAATATAAAAAATTAACTGTCTATTTTTTTTCTACACCCATTTTAACTTTACTAGCTGTTCACACCCGGCATCACCCGGCTGCAGGGCTGAATTTCAGCACTGCGTACAACGATAAACAATAGACTATCTTAATTATGGATAACGTAGCAGTTATAAATTAATATAATTATTTATGAACGTGTATTTAATCTGTGAGATTTAAATAACGGTGAAAAAGAGAACAAAATGATACTGTTCTTGGATAAAGTTAAAAAGTTATATTTTTTTTTTGTAAAAAGCTCTTGATCATGAAAGTACTGCACACAGAGGTTTTATTCCAACAAATTTGAAAAGAACAAAGGCGGCGCTGGTAAATTAAAATATCACTGAACTTTCTTAAGCCTCGCTTTTCAAAGCGAAGTTAATATATAATATAATACTAATGAGGAGGTGCAATGAAAGCGCGGTTATATTTATTCTATCTTCATTCTTGTTTCGCTCCAAAGCCCTGTCTACGCATAGATAATTAAATTATGCTTGCTTCTGTTTTACAAATAGCATAATTATAAAGTAATATATTTTTACAAATACATATCGATGAAAGTGTAAATAAAATAATTTGATACTCATTGGAAACTTGACACCGTGTAAAGCATGAAACGAAAACGTGAAATAGCGTCAGGTCAAGAAAGATCGCGGCCACACAAAAATATTGTTTAATAACTTTCATAATGACATTTGCTTTTTTTACGATACCAGTAAACTCTTTATATTTTTATTACTATATCAGAGTGCTACTGTTCTTAAAAAAGTGTCATAATATATTATGATAATCACATATATGAGATCACCACAATCAAAATAACATAAGAATAATTGCAAAAATCCTATAAGTATTATTCGATCTTTGATCAAATGTCATAAGAAGTAATGCAAAGGAGATAACCACAAAAGTGTCGCTTTTTGCCCGACTGGCAGTAGGCTAGGCTATTTTTCTCAGATATGTAAGTGTTGGATGTACCTATATTTAGGTGAGTTTGTGTATAAGTTTTTCCATTGTGACCTCCTAAGCCTACACCCTCGACTAATTTTGAAGAGTGAGGTATATTAGGGATAGGGGTACTTGAGCTTATTTTTTTTTATTAAATACTCGTTTATTGATTCTAGATATTTTCATGACGTACGAAATAAAACTCTCGATTGCATGGTGTCTACAGCGGATATATTCCTACAAATTAGTAAGTTTTATATCATATTGGGTCATTCCCAATTCCCTTGACCAAGACTGGCCGGCGTTAGGTTTCCGTGTCAGGGCGGTCGCATTCGAGTATACATTAAATAACTGTTTTAGCGAAACTTACTACGATACAAATGGTTTAAAAACACGCGAAGTCTCTAACTCAACGATGAATTGCCAATCCGAATAAATTGCTTGAATGTAATGTGTATGTTTCCTTCGATAATAGGAAAAACTTTGTTATGTTTGATGGAATTGATTAACATTCATGAATACAGTTATTAAGAACGTTTTAAGGTGTTTTGTTTTGAGTTGCTTTTATGGGGTAAAAAGTTTTGTTAACATTTTCAGTTGTTTATGGAGGATTTTTTTTACAATTAAAAATTAAAATATTATATTACATTTATAAATGATGTGATGACTAAATAACAAATTAATAATATTTATTTAAATTCGTCAACATAACGATAAAACGATTGAGTATATGTATAAAGTAATACAATGGGATGAATTTTCCCTTGAATGCTGAAATATAGAGAAAGTAGTTTATCATAGCAACTGAATGTAACGAGGTTTTCTGGGCGTAGAGCCAGAATTCAGTAACCCTAAGATTCGCATGAAAACGAATATTTTTCCTTCACACAAAACAAACAAGTATAAATAAAACACCAACGTATCCTTTGGTTCTCTTTTTCATAAAAATAAAAACAATAATCGTAGCTCATCAGATGTTTACAGTAAGTTAATAAGGTCTCAAACATTACACGGGATAGTCAACGCCTTCTAACAGACCCTACCCTCTTTCATTTTCCACATTAAAGGGCATGAAGCCAAAGATTCTTAAAAAAGATTTCTATACGCTATGTCGACCGGAATAAAGGCTCAAAGAAAAGAAATAAAGAAAGACAGATATATAGAGGTTGTTTTATTTAGTCGTTCTTCCCTAACAACATCATTTCCGAACCAATATCGCAAATGCATAACATACACTGCTTCCGTTGGCAACACATATATCTTAGATATTCGAATTTTACGCTTTAGAGCTAATTCCCTAATTACGCATCAATTGAAAACAAAATTTGATGGGTCATACAATTTGCACACACATTTTCATTTATAAATTATAAAATGAGTTTCATATTTTTTTTATAAAATAAGTAATGAAATGAGCAGCTGGCCACTTGATGATAAGTCAACGTTGTCATCCATTAAACTAAAGATACTGTAGGTGCATTACCTTTCTGGAAGGAGTACGTTCTTGTTTAAATTGCTTCCATTCTACATAGGCTGATCGTCAGTGTAATAAATTAGTAAGAAGTTCACGAACTATAACATAAAGAATATTATAGCCAACAAAACTATCGTCTCATAGATTCTAGCTCATAGATTAGTAAAATATTGTATGTAGCACTAATTGTGATATAGAGCAATATGACAAAAGAAAATGCAATTATTAGAAAAAAAATACGAAAAGTATAGATAAACAAAAACTGTATATTATACATAGATTAAGTTTGAAATTGTACTAAATTAATTAAGTATAACAAAACAATAAGGAACTAGAAAGCAAAGGCTCCGACTCAACTATGCCAGGAGGAAGCAGTAAAAAAATCTTCCCCGTTCCTCGGGTATAGTATCTGTAACGAGTCGATATTGCAGATGTCTATGGTACCGCTGTTCCCATGAATCGATTATTCGCTTACTTCCCCTTCCACGATAAAGTATGATGTAATAATAATTCCTCACATCCAATATGGATAATATATATATTCGTCAAATACAATTATGTAAAATACAAAACTGTAAGTTGAAGTGTGTGTTCAATAGCTGCTCTGCTAATCAGAACGCACTATTGACATATGTACGGTTCTTTTAATTTTAATGACGTCGCGCGCAGTTCAAAAAATTTTAATTTTAACCGTCATATTTAAAAAATAACTCATGAAACTTGATTTTTTTTTTAATTTTTCAAATAAACTTCATCCAATATTTATTTTGTTAACGAAACTTGACCACCATCTTTTGGAGACAATGTACTATTAATAGTTAATTTTACTACTGGACTTAAAAATGAAGTTACCTACGAATGACTTCTTTAAATTATGGATATATTTGTGAGTAATATAGTAAACTTCTTTGTTCTGTTAATAAAGCTAGGTCGGCTTGTTGCCATGCTGTAGATGTAACTGTGTAGGCGTCTTGACCTTTGCGAGTTGTTAGCAAAGGGGTGCGGCGTGACGGAGGGTGCGTCTTATATGGCATACTTCTGGATGCTTGCTTAATCAACGGAGAGCGGGTCAACGATCTTACAAATATGTAGTTCTTTAAAAACAAAGAAAAAGTTACATAAAGACGGACACATCCGTCATGCACCGTTATCATGCACATGATATTTTTTGCGTGAGACTTCTTAGGTCATAAAAATAGGGAAGTAAGGCGATGATTTTAGTATATGTGAAATTTATTAATTTGACATCGCCATGTTAATGTTAAAGTCGTCGTAAAAAACGTCCTTAATTGCAGCCATTCTAGTCTGTACATTCAATTTAGTTGTAATTTATTTCAAATGATGTTCCACATTTTATTTTTTATATTGTTTAACCCGTCGTAAAATTTTGAAATTATTAATGGTGAAATTATTGTTTCGTGTATTCATTCATACTAAAAAAGTAAGATATTTCATATACGCATTACTTTTAAAGAAAATTAGGCTACCGTATACTACCTAAACATCAAGTATGCAAATGCTCATTTATCTCAAACGAGCGGCTGCGGTACGAAGTTTCAGGAAAGGGGAAAATTGTGCGAAATACCTAGGGAGTTGCACCTAACTCCCAGTTACCGACCGTGTATTAAGGGTCATAATAGATGCAGCACCCGGCAACGTCGTTATGTGAAGTTGCTCTGTAAAGTCGTTGTTGCTTTGTTTTGAGAACAAGGAAATGTTTTTAGGTTGAAAATAAGCGAGGGATTAAAATGCAGAAGTAATTTTTCGGTAAATTTTAATTGTGTGACAAACGAATTTTAACATAATTTAACTCACTGAATTAAGTATCTAAGATTTTTTTCATTATTTTCATAAGTAAACATTTATGTTATTTTTGTATCTATATTCTAATATTTTTCCTTAATTTAAAAAAAAGGATTCGTCATTGTTGATACATACAGTATTCAACGGGCTTTATGTTAATTTTACACATTTAATTAATATGTTTTAATATGCTATTTAATTGTGAACGTTTGTTGCAAATAAAAGCGAATTTCCACATAATTGAAAACACAAAAGTGGCAATCGAGCTCGACAGTCAAACGCTGTCTGAATCTCGCGAATTCATAACAATAATGCACAAAGCGTTGTTGTCTCTCCTTTCTGATTCCATCCTATGCCACATCGCCCTCACATTGTACACAATGGTACCGAAATGAACCGGTATTTTCGCTTGCACGCTTCCTCTCAACATTCATGAGAATGCAACTTTAAAATTGTAGAATGTTCTCGTGAAATTTACGTGTACTAATATAAGAACCATGTTATTATTTTCTAATTCTTAATGAAAATCAAGTTCATTTAGCGATTAGAAAAAGATAATTTGAAATGGCTACTCCATCGATATTTATTGGATAATTATAAATGCTACACGTTGTCCTTGATTTTGACCACAAATTATCTGGATATAAATTATCACCACATTTAATAAATACAAACTTTATTAATGAGTTACGTTAAAATGCCGTAAGAGGTGAATAAACAAACATAAGTTTTAGGAAATGATCCAAGAAACTTAACTCACGACCTAAATTCCTTTAGATATTGTATTATTTTATAACCTCTGTTAAAACATTTTTTAAATATGACACAATATCACACTACATATTTAAATATTTGTCTATTATATTAATGAATGTCAATTATTTAATGTCAATTGGTGATATACACGAAAGATTTCAGTCAAACCTAATTGAAACATTCCTAACGACAGACTCCCACGCGTGCTCTCAGTAGTTTTATGTACACTCATAAAAGCGTTATTTACACCAATACGCTACTCATAAATAGCCATGCTCATAAACTGTCCACTCCTATACCCTCGGATTAATAGTGTAATTCCACTTTGAGTGTTGTATTTATCTATTTCGGTGAATTGTGTACTAAAAGCAATGGAAAAAATATATGTGAAAACGAGCACCATATTAATAGATAATAATTTTTTTATGAGTGAAATTATTTTAGGTTACTTTGTAAAGAAGATGTGAGAAAACGATCTTCTGTCAATTTTGAATAGTTTAAACTCGTTATGTAACTGTAAAATGCGTGTTAATATGCTTGTAGTAAGTGCATAGATATTAATTCCAAAAGTGGAAGTACAAAATTTATTTGATTAAAATGAAAATTTACCAATAATTTAAAGACTATCACTGACCGAGCGCCTCACAATACCTCTCGCTTGCACACATAACTGCTGACACAAAACGCATTCGCACTTACACGGTCCCTAAAACTTGTAGTTATCACAGACATATGAGCTTTAAATAATCATTGAACTGATTTAACAAAAACAAGACCGACTTCATATTAACAAAGTTTTATTTATAAGTCATTTATTTCCACGGTACGTTTCATTACAAATCTATCAATATGTTAATTTCTGACATATCTTCGGAATCATTCGTTCCGTGACATTCATTGACATTAAAAATTAAATGCAAATCTTTGTGAATGTAGGGGGCATTAGACATTTAGACATTTTTATGCTGCTTCGTCAATGGCGAAGTTTTAAGGTAACAAAAAAATACAAGGCGAATTTAGAACCTTTTTAAGTTGTTGACAAGACAATGAATAGTTTAATACCGGCTACTAATTTAAAAAAAAATGGAAATAAAATTTGAAAGTTTTTTTTTTTAATTCAATAACTAATTGTTAAAACTAACCTTAGCACTTCAACCAATTACCCCCTAAATTAAGGCAGTTATTCATATGTTATATTTATAATAAGCTTTTTTATTTCATGTTTAAAACAATTTTTACCAACTGTTGATTTTTTTTAAAGCTGTTTACGACATACAAATGTAAAAAACGTCAACATTTATAAAAATCTTGTGACGTGAATTGAAAATATATCTGAGACATCGAACTAAAAATCCCGAGCTCTGTTATTATGAAGAGTGACCCCTTTAACTCCAAGCAGTGGCCTCTTCAATTATCCAACGTTATGAAAAATTCTAGAAACATACAAAGATATATATTCCTTTCAGAGTCAGTCACTATGCGAGCGGTGATGCATTCTGCTTCAATGTGGATGGACTTGGAAATGGGAACATCTGCAGTGGTGCGAAGGTTATTAGAGTGATGTGTTACCACAAGAAATTCAACGTTGGAAGTTAATTGGCAGAATGAAAGTATTACAGAAGTGAACAGAACATGTTGGCTACATGTGATAATTATAACGATACCTTTATCGTACCTTTATTTCTTAATATTTCTACGCGTTTTACAAAAGAACTAGTTAGTATATCCATGTCCGTGCAAAGTATCGACGACTTGTTGTCGGTTAGTCATTCAAATGCTATTAACGTTAAATCGGCTCACTGGGTTAATACTTCTGGAAAACCGTCACGTGTGAATTTAGGGGCTGTTTTCACAGTCCCGCGAATTCCATAAAAGTTTTCTTTGTGTAATTAATCAGTTACATTCTATATAAATTATTTATGTTTTTAAGAAGTACTTTATAATTCTCATTTTGTAAATACGTTTATAAAAGCCAATTGGATAATAAATTTTGAAGTAATTCGACTTATGTAAGTGACGTTAAGTGTTAAAAGATTAAAAAAAATATAACAACTGATAACTACAACAACTAATATAACGACTAGAAACAGTCGAAGAATCGTTGTTGATAAAAAAAATCTGTTTTTTATGTAGCAAATTTAAAGCGACTACTTAATAATATTAAAAGCAAATCATTGTATGCAACCTAATAATGTAATGTATTCTGTAAAGCTTTCATATAGCGTATATAGAAAGCTTATTAAATAAAACTGTATTTCACATACGAACCCCAAGCTTTTGACTCCGCACGAAAGTGAATACAATGTTTGATTAAGAAGTCAGCCAACAATTTCCGAGTGGGAACTGTGTTTGACTTGTTCGGGGCTGGGACGATGTTTTATCTCGCCCACGTTTAACTCTATATTTAGATTTATATTTAGATATTTGATTTACGTGTAATTACAAATCTTAAATTATATATCCATTGCTCTGCTGTTGAAATGTTTTATAGTTAATAACAATATAACTCTATGATAAAAATAAATTATATTACCTCCTTGTGAATGGATATACCTTGATGACTACAAGACATATAAAACATTAAGAGTTGTTTGTGTAAATAGGAGTTGAATAAGATTTTTAATATAAGTTCTAAATATATATTGCATTTAAACGAAGATGTGTTTATAGTGATTTATCCCGACTGACTTATGTCAGTCGGGTATACAATCGTATCGGTTGCAATCTTGCAGGTAGAAGCTACCACCACCAGCACCACCTCAGCCTATGATCGTCCACTGCTGGACATTGATCGTATCATTAGGGGGAAAGTGCGCCATAATCGCCACGCTTGGCAGGCGGGTTGGCGATCAGGTAGAAGCATTTTAAAATAATTTGTTATTTACCTTAAAAATAACCTATTACGTGTGATTTACAATTGACAAATTAATTGGGACCTAATGAATTAATGTTATTGGAGTTTAAGTCTATATTGACTAGAAGTTTATACTTATAAATTATAAGAATACCAATTAATTTATCAATAAACGAAAAAAATGATAAAACGATAAAATAAAATAAATATATTTGATCTTCTGACTGTTTATAATTCGGATACTGACGGTATTTTATATCTAAAATGGTGGAAATAACAAGTGTAGAGTTCTCCATGTTTTATTATTTATTACCCAGCCCTTAAAGTGCCTCCCTTTGTTTCGTTTGTAAGCCACCTTATAGATCGTTAAGTTTGAATTATTTAGAAGAGCTACGTTTCCAGTCATAAAGTTGCTAGCCACTTTGCGATCGATTTCATTTCTTTTCTGAAGTTATAAACGAATCAACTATTAATAACGAAATAATTCCGGCGTGCTTCGCACGTACGTCTGTCTATTTTATCGATTGTATTTTATTATCAAAGAACTGAAAAAGAAAATTCAAAAATTCCTAAATCTAAATTAAAAAAAAATATCGAACCATTCTCAGGCCTACACGCAGTTGTAGTAGAGCCTCAATTAATAATATCACTTACATTTCTAAAAGCGAATCTTATTTAAGACTTGTAAAGCTTTAGACTTATTGCCTTACAAGTTAAAGTTCATCTGAGAATCTAAGTTACACAACGAGTATTGATTCATGTTTAACTATTTTAAAGACGTAGGTTAGTGCTCGATACGAAGACGTATTTTTATGTTGCGGTCAATTATAATAATGACCTCTTTTATTTCGTAGGTTAGTAACAGAGATAATAGCGAATATTTCTCTGTCACTCCTGACAATATCAGGTTTCAGCAAATTGGCCGGACGCCAGCGGTCCAATTAATGACAGTCCAATTCTTCTCGACGATGCATTATGGCATATCTCGTCAGAAATTTCGACATTGTTTTAAGTATTCAAAATTTCCTAGGATAGTTAACAATAAATGAATAAAAGCATAAACGTTAATCTTTCTGTTAAATGCTAAAGTCTTTTCTCCCACTCCCTCTCTCAACTACTGTGACTTGCACTTACAGATTTTCATGTATTGTATAAATTTAAACATAAAATTTAGTTTTATAATCAATTGTATTATTTTTTTAAAAGTAATTAGCACGCTTTTATTATAGTATTATATTTGACTACGAAATATCCCCACTACTATAGATAAAATATATTAGCATTAAACTAATCGATTAAGCAAAGACACCTGTAATGGAGTCCATCAAATTATAGGAGTAAATTTTAATATTATTAGCTCTGAATGGATGTTTTGAATATAATATATGATGAAGAATGTAATAGTAAGTAAATCTTTTTGTAATTTGTCTTTATATTACCATTACTATCTCAAACCTAGATAAGGTGATCTATCGTTTTAACTACAAGTGAAATAAAATATTAGCTACAAAGAAAAATAAAATGTAAAATTTAATAATACTTAGTTATGAACTAATAAGCGATCAAACAAAGAAATCGTAATCGTATCTCGATACAACATGTCTATCACAAAGTACACTATCAGGAGCCGGCAATCAAAGACCCTTACCCAAATTACTCCTAAACCACAGCAAATTGACACTGTAGTCGACAGATATAATAAATCCGTCGGGCACACACAATCCACAAACAAGATTGTACACAACACAGTTATATTGGTTCAATGCGTAATTCTAAAACACCGGGCCGCTAACAAAATGGACACTCACAGTGTAGAGTTAGGACGGCGACTGGCTCCCGGGTTGCGCCGCCCTCAGATCGATCGATGTGCGCAGTTCCACGCTCGCGTCATTTCCACCCCCGATATCTTATGTTGAGAGCGGTACACGACGGGGAAGAGTGAAAATTTTTCATGCGACCGCCGTGCCACCTTTCAAAAGGTGCTTTTAGATACTGATGAGAGGATTTGCGATCCTATTATGATAGGGATCTTTACCATGATGGATTTAGATGCGGAGACTATAAGATGAGGTATTACTATTCAACTTGATCAGTATTGGTTAAAAAATTGGTGCTCCAGCTTTTATTAGTACTATTAAATGCATCTAGGTTTGAAAATCTATTTTAGTTTATGTTACAAAATTTCTTAAGCGCAACTTCTAAAATTTTAGGTACATTATACGTGAACACTTCGCATCACTTCAAAGGCACAATAATGATTACTAAGAATTTAACGTTTACAAGTTTTTATTGACCATCCTTACTTGAACTCCTTTTACTATTCCCGAGTAGGGATGGCGTAAGGTCAGCCGTGAAAACTCTAGCCAAAACCAATCACATTATGGACTACAGTAGAGTCCCGGAGATATGCAAGAGTAGTACACACAGTGCCGACCTTTCATAAGAAGTACGGTGGGAAAGGGGCAGGGAGATAATGATGATTTGACTTCGTTTTATCGAGTTATTTTTATGCATTCGATAATAATTATCAACAATGAATATGATTAACCGCTGTTCCCACTTCGTTATGCCGAGAAAGGAAATACATCTACTTCTGAATTTTGGACCTCTGTGTTTTCCCAATACCAATATAAGGTCCATTTACCGGAACTTCTAAAACCGGATAAAAAGTGGAATGACAGCACTTGAAGTTGATACAAATTAGTACACAATACGTATACATATGGACATAAAAACGAAGGTTTTACACATAAATATCTTTGTAAAATGGTGTGGTATGAAAATTATTTTTCATTCAATAATCTTACCTGTATTTCTTGTCACGGTGCCAAACAGAAACGTGGAGCATCTGATGATCATAGACGGCAGTCGGAAGAGGTAGCTTAAGATGGCGCTGAAACTCCGGCTCTCTTTTCCCGTACAGAACTGAGGTTCGTTGGAATATTGACCTCTGTGACGGTAACGACTGGTTTTCATTGGCATCGGTGATGACAACCTATTAAATTATGACAAATATGTAACTAAATAAAAATTACTTAAACTAAAATTTCGTTATATACATTTATTCTAAACAAAGTAGTCCGTGTTTTTTTTTAAACCACGATATAAATAAAACAAAAGTTTAAATAAAATTCCGCTAAATCATTTGTTATCTAGGGGGACAGACGTAAGTGTTGAGAGTATCTGTGAACTCCGAAATGATGCCCGTTTATACAGATATGGAAGAATCTAGTGAAAATCAGGACCATTAACAGAATAATTCTTAGTATCAATATACGGATCGCAATCTTTGAATTAAATAAAAACAGTTTTTTATTGTATCGTCGTGGAAGAAGAGGTTGTATAAAGTTAATCACTAATTTCATTCATGCCTTTATGTCTGGAATATTTAAAATACGTTGCTATTACCTTTGCGTAAGCATTAATGTCCTCCATTTGTCCGGATGGTCTCTGAAGATCTCGACAACGAATAACTGCAAGTACATATACAGAAAATTAAAATAGTGTTTCTTTTATTCAAAAAATATCAAAAGAATAAAAAGAAGGTCGATAGTCACCACTCACCGTGAACGTCTATTGCGTCATGTCTAGTTTTAATTTCTAGGTCTATAGTTGCCTTTAATGTTTGAAATCTGTCAGTACTACGTTCTAAACGGTTACTGGCTACGCTTCGTCGTTTTTCTTCGCTACTGTTTATACTACTCTCCTCAAGCGAATAAGTTAGACATCTTCTCGTTGACTTATATTCTAATACTGGAGTCAATGCATCGTCTGGTATTAATTCTTCGTCCAATTTGCTAGTTTTACTCGCCCTTTCTTCACTTAGAACATTGCTTTGCCGTTTTATACCCATAGCTGGAGTTATAGGGCTTGGAATTCCATTTTCTAAAGTTAAACCAAATAATTCTCTAGATCTTATATTTTGAGGAATTGGTTTATAAGACATTAAACTGCTATGCGACACATTTGTCAAAATGGATGTATTGTGGAGATTTTCGTTATCATCGTATACGTCAGGTTGGTTGAACAGGAAAGGGGAATTAAGAGGCTCACATAACGATACGTTTTGCAGGTCTAATGCCGGGCTAGGTATACCCATTTCCAGAGTACGCAGTAATGAAGGTTTAGGGGAATTTCGATCCATTTGTTCTTGTTTACAGAGGCTTTCATTGCTTTTTGCAATTTTCTTTTTACGTATACACCTTTGTCGTCTTAATCTAACGTTTCCATTTGTCGTATTGTATAAATCAGGAGTAGATTCTGAGAGCGTAAAATTCATATTACACCTACTACTGTATGTTGCATGTAAGGAAACTGATCTGTGTAACGGTTTATTTACATTTGCGTTTTGTTCTAATTCTATTCCGATATCTTCCAGTTTGCTGGGTGTACGAACTTCTCTTTCATTGTAACCATCCCCATCGTCTAACAGAAAACCTCCTATTGGAACGTTTTTTAATAATTTGTCATTGACTTTATGAACAGGCATCATCTTCTTTGTTGGACTATTTTTAGGTGACACTGAGCTCTCTCGAGATAAACATATATACTTAGCCTCTTTAATTAAATTTGATTTTTGTCCGGCTTGAGGTTTTACGAACAAATCTTTGACCTTGTCTAAAGGAGGTCTCTCCTCTTCCATAGTCAACTTTGGATTAGGAATATTGTTTAATATTCTTCGTTTAGATTTCACAATTTTCGTACTCTTTATGATATCTTCTATCATTTTCTCAAGAGTTACATCACCCATTTGTGTTGTGGAAACAGTAGACTCCGATGCATTTGTCAATGAATCTTTACCTAAAATAAATTTAGTTTCCATTTCTGTGGAGGTTTCTTCGTCTTTTAAATTTAAATTAAAAGGATTTTCAATTTTAGGAAAGTATTGGGTAACCTCGTTCACAGGAGTTCCTCTCTTAGTAATATTTATTTCATGTGTACTCATAGCACTAAACCTTAGTGCTTCTAATTTAGCGGACAGAGGTGTCATCGATATGGGAGAACAGCCATCTCTGACAAGAGCATGTGTATCTGTTTTATCTACGCATGGAGATTTAAAAGAACTTTCAAATTCATTTGATTTTTTCCTAGTTCTTTTTAACGGTCTTATGCTAATTGGCAAATCTTCATTCTTTTTTAAGTATACGGGATTGTCCGTAAATATAGTGTGCCCAAATATGGGTAAAGTAGATTTCTCAATTTCATTTTTATCAACGATTAATGGCTTTTCTAAGCAGTTTATGACTAAATCCTTGCCATATTCAATTTCGACTGTATCTAAACTTGTGGTTTTAGTTGTACATATAGGTTTATTCTTTCTTGTGTACTTTTCCATGTTTGAATTTTTACTACTAGTCGTTGTTGCACTAAGTCTGTCTGAGAGATCGTTTAAAGATGGCTCTGATGTGCTATGACTTAATCTTTGTGAACATAAAAGACTTCTATCAACACTATTAATTCTTCTTTCAGATTTATAGGCGCAAAGATTTCTAGTAAAAGTTTCGCTATTATTTAAACTGCTCATTTCTAATTTTCTTTTCTTTGCTTCTCTAACTCTCCTGCTGTATGATGGAGGAGTAGGCGGCAATTCAGGTGAAAGTTCATTGTTTGAATTATCCTGGTAAAATTTCATTTTCCCAAATTTTTTAACGGGAGTGGCACACGTAGGTGTTATATTACTAACATCTTTCAATGCAATGTTTTCGGAATTTTTAATGAAGCCTGGCTTATAGTAATTCGGTGTATTTCCTATAAAGTTGATATTTTCTTTGTCAATAACTTTATTGGTTTTTCTAGCCGTTGCTCCCATTGACCGCCTTTGGTATCGACTTGGTTTCTTACTCTTCTTGGCCACTTGCGCATCTAATGATCTTCGAGCTCTTTCATTACAACGTTTATTTGAATTAAGGTCTTCAACTTCTGCTTGTGGTATAACAGTAGTTTGGCCATCCTGATTCTTTTTGTATACAGCCCACTTCAGCATTTTGTACCTGGAAACAAAATTGTGCGAATAAATATTTTCCCTAAACATGGTAACTCTCAGTGGCTGTTCTTAAATGTCATCAAAGTTTTAATAATATAAATAATTCACTTTTAGCCACGTTGTACTTAGGACCATGAACTATCGCATAGTTCTCACACATATATATATATATATATTTTCCTAAGAGCGCTGAACGATGGGGCCAGGAGCACCATGTCACCTGCGTAATTAATGTTATTTATAAAAGTTCCGTCAATCGAACACCTGACAATGGCACTGCTGAGCCCACTGATCAGACGATCCACGTAAAAAATAAAGAGCTTAGGTGACGTCAACCCTCCTTGTCGCACCCCGCACTCCAGCCCTTAAGGATCGGATAGTGAGCCAGCCCATCGCACCACGGTACTCTAATGAGTGTATCAGTATTTGAAAAGTTCAATTACTTCACCAGGCAGCGTGGTGTCCTTGTACAGCTTCTTCCACAAAATGCCGTAGGATACCATATCGAAAGCCCTGGAAAGATCAAGGAAACACGAGTACACTGGAGTCTTCCAGTCCGTATAATATCTTACAGTGTGCTTGAAGCAAATGATCGCTGTTAACGACGTTAAGTGAAAGATGTTTACTCAGTTGCTTAACAAGCATACTATCCAATACTTGCGACACGATGGTGGCTAACGAAATGGGCCTATAGTTATTTGCATCCGAAGCGTCACCTGATCGGTCTTTTACTATTGGCACAACAATTGTTCTCATCATCTCATCAGGCAAATAATAGATCATATATACTCGTATCTTTAGTTTTAAACAATAACTTGTTTATTAAAACAAAATAAAAGGCAATATGTTTAGCAAGTTTTTTTCTGTGTAATTTTGTATGTTTGTTAACAAACTTTTAGTTTTGGATTAGAATGAAGTAGGTAAACGCCGACTGTCCATAATATATTTTCAATACATAAATATATTTTCAGTAACAACTGTGTATTATTCTCAATCACCGCGGTTCTATATAATGTTCTATAATGTACCTATATAGCACATACAGTTTTGCACGAAAGTTTAAACTTAATTATTAATAGATGTTATAAAGCAAGATAACCAACTTTGCCAAGGCTCCCTTGAACTTTAAATCGCATACCTTAGCCTCTTATCTTGTGTATATACTAAATGCTAAGCGTATTAAAATATTATTGTGGTTAGTAAACATTTATATATGTTACACATTTAGTAACTTACACCTACGGACAAACTAAATAATTTATATCTAATGCTTGATTTAAATTTATATAACAATAATTTCGTTTTAGAGCGCCAAAATAAATATTTCTTTTTCTATTTATTTGTTTTCCAATTAAAGTAATAAAAATCGGTAAACGATGATTAGTTATCTATGAGTAGTCAATTGTTGTTGTCAAATTTGAGCAGTGGAATAATAAAAAACTAGATGTCGATGTAAAATATTTTGTTCTAATAAAAAAAGTTTTGGTAAAAAACAGGTAACGCACACACTACAAATTGCGCGCGTAATTTTGACGGATGACATTTGCCTTGGCGCGCTTTTTGCAGCGACGCACCTTCAGCCGTCAGCCATTATAATCTGTCATCGTGAGCTAACAGTGTGTCGATTTGTCACGACTCTGTGCCATTCTCACAACCGTTAGGAACGAGGAATATTCATGGTACGGATATTTGAAACATTGCACCGTTTTATCAATGTTCCTCGAAATAAAAATTGGGGAAATATGTTTATAAATAAACTAATTACGTCCATCGCGGGTAGTAAACATAATCGGGTAGTAAACACTCCTGATTAGATTCCCTGGCCACCATTGAAAATATTATTAATGAAGGCATTAATTTATATTAGGAACAAGTTACACATTCTTATTGTAACATTTGGTTACATAATTCCAATAAACATTGACTGTTTGTCTTGACATTGCGTAGTTATGTCACCTCACACTAACCCAGCCATTGCATTCAGAACACCTTAAGTATTCACTGTAAACGATAAGCAAGGTTTGTT
This sequence comes from Papilio alexanor hazarajatica, assembly GCA_018246295.1. NCBI lineage: Eukaryota > Metazoa > Arthropoda > Insecta > Lepidoptera > Papilionidae > Papilio > Papilio alexanor. The sequence continues at coordinate 2,152 of DWLR01000043.1, read as the reverse complement.
CGCAGAATAAGGAACAACGCAGACACATCCTATGAGATCATTGTTTGTCAATTAATTAAATAAGATTAGAATAAAGATTAATTCTGTAACCCACCGTCTTGAGGACAACACCTCTAAAGAATTAAATATATTTTTTAAAAAGACATCGAAGGTCCGTCGCAACTTAAGTACGTAGTTTATTATTTACTAATAATATGTTACAAACAATAATAAAATTAAATATGAATAAAAATAATAACGGTTTAAAAACGGCAACTAGGATTTTATTTATGCATTTATTATACACTAGCTTTTACCCGCGACTTCGTCCGCGTAGTATAGTTAATGTGGACAGTATTTTATTTATATTTTAGAATACTTATTTTTCCAACAATACACATATAAACTGCTTTCGCTTTCTTGCTAACTTATTTTAACACATTTTATAAACTATTATTTTTGCTTTTCCATCCTTTAATAAAACATTAAGATTTTGCTAGTTTGATCCAGCGCAACGTTCATCGTGTACGGCGCTTGTTGAGTCCCGCGCTCGCACGACGTGTAAGACAGCATTTTTACTAATCATACATATGTTTCCGATAAATATACGTATATTAAACATAAACAGGTTTGTTTTGTTTTCCATAAGAACTTCCATCTACTTTTCATTCCCATGTAGGTCGAAATCACAAAAACGCTGTAACAAATGTTTATTTACTTCTTATCAAGCGCCTAAATACAAAGTTTCGTTGTTTTATCTTCGATAATAACAAACTCCCAAATAAACTTTCTTCCTAAGGGACTGGAATAAGTTGCAGACCCTTCATGCCCTTTTACCATAAAAGATAACTTATGTCATTTCCCAAGGTGTAGTCTATCTCTGTATCAAATTTTATCAAAATCGGCTCAGTGGTTTCGGCGTGAAACAGACGGACAGACGAAGCTACTTTTTCATGTATAATGGATTATACTGGGCTAGACGGTCATACATGCCTGTTCTACTGGGTTGCTTGGCAGAAATCGCTCATAGCGATAAGGCCGCCCTTGCCCACATTTAGATATAAATCTTAGAACAAGTCTATGACTGTAATCCAGTTATGTGAGCAATAAAGAGTTTATAAAATAAATGGATCATAAATATAATATTAGTAGGGATTTTGTAGTATTCATTCAGTTAAAAACATTCAATATGTAGGCATGGAATAAAAAAATGTCACCGCCACCAGTCAAATTCCAAAGCCTAATCGGGTAACTTAATTAAAGTAGACCTATAAATCACACAACTGTGTCTACCTAACATCAATAATGCATTAACAATGAATTAAATGTAACTGGAAATTCGCATTTATGATCAGCCCTTTAGAGTACAAATTCTAACGACAATGGTACAAATTGCACAAGTCGTTTTCGGCGATTAGCTAAGGTTTTGCGACGTATACTTCGACTTCGTGCACTTGATAGCTATAACGGTAGCGGCGTGAGCCTTGGCTTAGACACGCTTTAGTCTTGGTCCATTTGAAATGTGTGAAATAGATCGAGATTGAACAATTTCATAGTATTAATGTATACATGTACACATTTGTATATTTTTGAATGGTTTTACTAAAACGTCATTTCGAAAAAAGTTGAAAAATATTACCAAGCTACTTGACATTTCTATGACAAAAGAAATCCGCCTTCCAAGCACAATTTTTGATAGTCGAGTTTCTAAAGACAATATTGAAACAAATGTTAGTCAAAGACATGGCAACACATAATGACATTTTGAACTGTTTACGAATATTTGCAAGTTCTTAGAATTGCCTTACTGATAAGATAATCGAGTAGATTATATGTTTTTTATTGTTTATTAATTTGACATTAAAAGAGTTTCCGAGTAACATTAATACATACGGCAAAAGCACATCTAAATATATAAATCCAATATTAATAAATAACACTGATACAATTCAATAATGATGGAGCAACCTGTATTTGACTGTATAGGCACACTCATTTATTACTATTGTAAAAAATATTCCATATTAATAATATTCCAGGACATTATTCACATATGGCTATCTGATTCCAAACTAAGCAGAGCTTGCACTATGGAAACCATATAATTAATATACTACATATATTAATACCTTTCCTTTGTAAATACATGCATATATATATATATATATATATA
>DWLR01000042.1:0-48991 GCA_018246295.1 Papilio alexanor hazarajatica | reverse complement strand
CTCTCGCCCGCCGAACGCGACCGGTATTTTGCCCGGTTCAATGTCGATGCGCTTTTGCGCGGCGATAGCACAGCACGCGCCAGCTACATGCAGACCGCCCTGCGCTCGGGCTGGATGACCGTCAATGAGGCCCGCGCCAATGACAATCTGCCCCCCATGCCGGGTGGCGACGTGCTGATGGTGCAGGCCCAGATGATCCCGCTCACCGATATCGGCAAGCCCCGCAGCCTGAGCGGGCTCGGATCAGGTGGCCAGGGGCCGCCCGGCAGCAACCGAACGCCCGGCACGCAATCCGGCATCACGGGAGATGACAATGAATGAGTATCTGGCCGCCCCTTTCGAGTGGAAGTTTGCCCCCAACGCGCCCGAAGGCAGTTTCGAGGGCTATGGCAGCGTGTTCGGCCACAAGGACGCGCATGGCGATATCGTGCTGCCCGGTGCCTTTGCGGAGACGCTGGCTGAGCGCAAGGCGCAGGGGCGCAGCATCCCGATGCACGTCATGCACGGCATTCTGGGCGGTGACGGCCTGCCCGTGGGTGTCTGGGAAGATGCCAGCGAAGACGCGCACGGCCTGCATCTGCGCGGGCGTCTGTCGGGCATGGATACCGATTACGGCCGCAGGCTTTTCGGGCTCGTCAAGGATGGGGCGCTCGGCGGGCTTTCGATCGGCTTTTCCGTACGCAAGAACGGCGCAATCCCCGGCACCGAACCGGGCGGCCCGCGCCGCCAGATCAGGGCTGTGAACCTGCACGAAGTCAGCCTAGTGGATGACCCGTCCAACGCGCTCGCCCGCGTGACCGAAATGCGCAGGCGTTTCTATCCGGCCGGGCCATTGACGCCGGTTCAAGTGCCGGAACTGCGCACTGCCGAGAGAGAACTGGTTGAGGCCCTTCGCTCGGGCTTCAGCCTGCCAGACCCGCGCAGGGCCTGCCGGTCGGGCTGATCGCCCCGTCTTATCTCTCTCATCCAGAACACAGAACAAGGCGCCTCGGGCGCCTTTTTTCATGAGGATCATCCTATGTCAGAGTACGAACAGGCCGCCCGCGAACTCAAGGCCGCGACCGATGAGGTCAAGCGTTTCGCCGAGGCCTCGACCGCCGAGCTGCGCAACCTTGGCAAGGTCACGGAAGAGACCAAGGCCAGCGCAGATAAGGCCCTGGCAGAGATGAACGGACTTTCTGCCCGCCTGGCCGATATCGAGCAGAAAGCCGCCCGTGCAGGCCAGGAAGGCGCCCGCGAGATGCGCTCGCTCGGCCAGCGTTTTATCGAGAGCGATGAAGTGAAGGCTGCAATCGGCGCGGGCGATCGCTTCAAGGGCCGTGTCACGGTCGAAATGCGGGCCATCACCTCGGCCAGCACAACCGGCAATTCCGGTACGACCGGGCTTGTGGTGGCCGAACGCCAGCCGGGCATTATCCAGGTCACGCCCGATCGTCGCCTGACCATCCGCGATCTGCTCATGCCCGGCACAACACAATCAGGTGCAATCGATTATGTACGCGAAACGGGATTTACGAATAACGCGGCCCCGGTCGCCGAGAACCCGAGCGCCAACAAGCCGCAATCTGAACTCAAATTCGATCTGGTCACGCTTGGCGTCAAAACCATCGCCCATTTCGTCATGGCCTCGAAGCAGATCCTTGCCGATGCGCCCATGCTGGCCAGTTATGTGGATGGGCGTCTGCGTTACGGTCTGACCTTCAAGGAAGAGGATCAGCTGCTCAACGGTGATGGCACAGGCCAGAACCTCAGCGGGCTTCTGAACCAGGCCACGGCATACGCCCAGCCCGCAGGCGTAAGCGTCAAGAGCGAGACCATGATCGACCGCCTTCGCCTCGCCATGTTGCAGGCCACCATGGCCGAATATCCCGCAACCGGTCATGTGCTGAACCCGACCGACTGGACATCCATCGAGATGACCAAGGACACGCAGGGCCGCTATGTCTTCGCCAACCCGACTGGGCTGGCCGGTCCGGTTCTCTGGGGGCTGCCGGTGGCGCAGAGCCTGAGCATGAAGGCGGGCAGCTTTCTGACGGGTACCTTTGCCTATGCGGCGCAGATCTTCGATCGAGAGGACGCGACCGAAATTGATCAGACAAACAATGGAACACGTCGAGCAGGTGGCTCGCTTCAAAGCGCCAAAATATCTCTCGGCTTACATGGACATTCTGCATCTACATTTCCGCGAGATCGGTCGTGAAGATTTGATCGATACCGATCTCGATATCGGCACCCAGCTGGAATTCGGCGTGTCAACGCGCACTTTGCTGTCTCTCATGGAAATGGGCCTCTCCCGTATGAGTGCCGTAAGCCTCTACGAAAAGATTGCGCGAGATAACCTTAGCAAAGAAGAATGTTTGAAGTGGATCCGGGAGCGCGACCATCAATTCGAAACAATGGATATCCCAGCGATCATTGTTCGGGAAATTCGAGAGAGAATACTTGCTGTAAATTAAGGCAGTCCAGATATCGCTATCCGTAACCAGGGAGGGCAAACATGCCTGCGAAACCTTTCAGCTTGGGTGAGCTACATTTCGCTAGCAAAGGTGATGCGGTAGCTTACCTCAATACCATGCTGCACAAGTATGATGTCGGGGACAAAGTGAGCGCGGAAGACTCAAAGATTTTGATTGCAGCGTTGGCTCGCCACCCAGAGGGTGATAAGAAGATCGGCTCCGGCGTCGCTGATTTCAGCGTGAGGACCGCCGATTATGGTACCAAGTGCTTCTGGGTAAATCGGACCGACGGAACCACCGAAAAATTTGCTCATCGCGCTTGCGTCTACGGCAATGTCCGTCCCGGCTAAATTCCGAGGTTCTGGGTTCAGCATTCCGCTGTCGTTGCGGAATGTCGAAAACATGTTATCCGAGTGCGGCATCGACATCTGTCACGAGAGGGTATGGATTGGTGGACGAGTATGAATAATTTACCCCTTAAGCGATGCCGATCGTGGCACTGGCTTCGGCATAGGCACAGGTAACGAACGTTCGCTTGAGGGAGCGCCCGCAACAGCGCGGAATGACCGAAATTTGCGCGCAGCCGACCGGCGGACACCCAATCGGATGTTCCAGCGGCTGCCCTGGGACGGCGTGACTTGGTCGATCGCCTTCATGAGCGTGGAGGCTGTGAATGGCAGCATTCAGTCATTTCTTTCCTATAACCGACATCCCGCAAGCCCCCCCTAGCCGACCTCTTGCGCCAAACTTCTCGCCCTCCCTGACGTTTTCTGTCCCGGAAACGGTCAGTAGGCGAATTCTACCAGCCTCGCCAGACCGACTATGAAGCAGGCACTGATCCATGCTCCGATGCAGGAATCACGCAGGGGCCCAATCCAGCTATGCGCGCAGCGAACTGCGCCAAGGCAGGCATCAAACAGCCATTCACATCCAATTATAGTTTCTTCACGATCCCGGGAACCGTTGGCGGGAATTCTCACCTCAAGAATGAGACCTCAAAAAGCTATACGGCTTCGGCAGAGTTCGCCCCACATTTTATACGCGGTCTCGATGTGAAGGCGTCGCTTGTGGACGTAAAGGTAAAGAACGCCATTACGAGCCTTGAACCGGATGACCTGATGGCAGCCTGCTACGATTCGTCGTCCTATCCGAATAACGCTTATTGCAACGCTTTCCAGAGAAGCTCGGACGGACAGCTCGCAAACTTTCAGGCAGGTTACTTTAACATTGCTCAATATGAGACGCGCGCGCTTCAGAGCTCGATGGATTATTATACGCCGCTGTCGCGCTTTGGCTTGTCGCAGAATGCCGGTGATGTCGAAGTGAGCGGCAACTATACGCATTATCTCAAGAGCCAGCAGAGCTATCTCGGCAACACCTATCTTTTGAGTGGAACAACGAGCGCACCGAACGATCTATTCACCCTGAATGCGAATTACATCAAAGGCCCGTTTTCGGGACAGTGGCAGACGATCTGGTACGGTAAATCAAATTATAAAGTTCAGGTCCCTGCAACGACATATGAGAATAACAAACGGCCATCTTTCGCGTGCTTCAACCTTTCACTTTCCTATCAAATCACCAAGAATTTCTCCGGTAGCTTTGTGGTTAACAACATTACCAGCGCTCTACCAAAATATCCCGGCACATATAGCGTGACGCGATATTACGACATGCTGATAGGCCGCTCGTTCCAAATGAGTATTGGGGCGCATTTCTGCGCGAGATAAACCATGAAACTGAGAATTTCTTACTACACAGGACTTCTGTCGGCACTCGCCGTCTGCGCGTTCAGCATTTACACGCCCGTGCGAAGCGAGCCCGTAAAAAGCACTATAATAGCATGGCGCGAGGGAGACATCGAAGATGCCTTTGCGGAGGCGCGGGAAAAACATCGACCCGTGTTACTCTATTGGGGGGCCAAGTGGTGCCCTCCCTGTAATCTTTTAAAGCAGACCCTGTTCAAGGATCCGGGCTTTATCGCTGAGACAAATGAGTTCATCCCTGTTCATCTCGACGGGGATGCAAAAGATGCCCAGATTTGGGGGGAACGTTTCAGGATCCAGGGCTATCCAACGGTAATCGTGCTTTCGCCGAACCGTACAGAGATAACGCGCCTATCCGGCGGGTCTATGGCTGCCAGCCTGACCGAGACATTGAAGATTGCAGCGAAGCGCACCGCTTCGGTCGACGATCTGCTGAGCAGGGCTGCCGATCCGGCCCATTTGTCACCTGATGACTGGTATCTTCTGGCAAATTTCGACTGGTTCGATGATGCACAGCGTCGGGGCGATTTTGAGAAAAAAGGTATCACGTTGACGCACCTAGCTGCCTCGGCCCCCACGACTGCAATGCAGAGGCATTTCGCCCTTACCGCCCTGATCGAAGCTTCTGGCAATCAACATCCTTCCAAGCTCACACCGACGCAGCAAAGGCAATTGCGTACGATTCTTCCTCTAATTCTCCCGGATGCATCTGACGTCAGAGCTAATCGTCAGGAACTCAGCGACAACGTAGCGTCGCTAATACTAGCAATACCTGATCACGCAGTAAGGCGAAGCCTAGCTAGTCAGTTGACAGTCGCGCTCGACCGTTTGGCTGTGGACACCGCCATCTCACCGGCGGAGAGGCTATCGGCTATTGGCGCGGAAATAGAGTTATCCAAGGCTGATAACAGCGGTAAGATATCGCCCAAGCTGCTTGATAAACTTCATCAGCGCATCTCGTCTGCCGATAAGACAATCACCGACCCGCTCATGCGGCAGGCAACGATGCCAGAGGCGGGACAATTGCTTATAGAAGCAGGCGAACCGGGAGCTGCAGCTAAACTTTGGGAAGCTGAACTACCCCGTTCAGTAGCACCCTATTACTACATGGCAGACCTTGCGGATCTGGCCGAGTCCCTTAAGGATAATCGTGTCGCAGTGGGGTGGTTGGCCAAGGCGGCAGGTAGTGCACAAGGGCCAGCAACGCGGCTTCAATGGGCAGTATTATACTCGCGCGGTGTGATCAGACTGGCGCCGGACGACAAAGCGGCGATCAGCCGCTCAGCAGACACAGTCGTTGCCGCCTTGCGTGCTAATACCAGCGGATACGCAGCACGTTCCGCAAGGAGGCTCAAAGACTGGGGTAGCATGTTAGAAGCGTGGAGTATACGCCATGACGGTGACGCTATACTCGTGCGTGTTAGTGCGGAACTGGATGATGTCTGCGCGCGTGAAAATTGTCGTAATGTAATAAGAGGCTTATAAACGGTCGTCTGGATGTCATGCATCAGCGTTGTTTTCCCCAAGGATGGATGGTCTGGCGGCCAGCAGATTGGATCACCAGACGATCATGATTTACGCGACCTACCTGAAGGCGCACCGCACGGCCTCGAGCCTGCGGGTAAAAAAGGGAGCCCAGGCCGCCTAATCGGGCGGACCAAAGGCGGCATAAACACGAAGCTGCACGCGGTGGCGGACAGAAATAGCCGCCCGTTCAGTTCCTTCATGACGGCTGGCCAGATCAGCGATCACACCGGGGCCGCTGCCCTGCTGGACGATCTGCCCGCTGTAAAGTGGCTCTTGGCTGATTGCGGCTATGACGCCGACTGGTTCAGGGACGGGCTGGAGGAAAAGGGGATCAGACCCTGCACTCCAGGCCGGAGATCCCGCACGACGCCCGTGAATTACGACAAACGCAAATACCGGCGCCGCAATTGTATCGAGATCATGTCCGGCCGGCTCAAGGGCTGGAGGTGCGTCGCCACACGCTACGACAGATGCCCGACCGTCTTCTTTTTCGCAGTCTGCCTCGCCGCTACCGTCATGTTCTGGCTATGTGTCCTGAGCCCAGGATGAGCAGTTGAATAAACCCCTGCCCTCCCTACACGACGGAATGTTGCCTCAAACACGCCGCTCCACGGTATCAGACCGGTTTGAGAGTGCGAAATGCTGAATGCACAGATCGCTCGCATGCGCTCTGGCCTGGGCAAGGTCGAAGGTGCTCTGCATTCTCATCAGCGTTTCGGCTCGCACGCCAAAGGCCTTTTCGAAGCGGATTGCCATCTCTGCAGTTAGTCCGCACCTTCCATTCAGCAGGGCGCTGATCGCCTGGCGGGAAACGCCCAGGTGCTCGGCGACAGTGTTGATCCTGAGATTCTGAGGTTCAAGAAGCTCGGTCTTGATCCAGTCCCCGACATGGACTGCAAGTGAGCTATGCATTTTAAGCGCCATGGTAGTCCTCCAACGCCATATCGCAGAGTTGCCCCTGCTCGTTGAGACGAAAAGTAAGCCGTCAGTTTTTAGTGACGGTCATGGACCAAGTGCCTGCCTGCTCTCCGACCAAAGGATGCAGGCCATAATTTGGAGGCACCGTGAGCTCGTCAAGTGACTCCGCAGCGTCGATGAATGCGAGCATCTTTTGTAATCGGTTTACGTCGCCGACCAGCTCTTTGGCATTTCCCGTCTCGAAAAAGCGTCGAAGGCCTTTGTGGCTGATACTCTCGATCTCCATATATGTAAGGTATGGCATTACGTCGATAATGTAAAGACGGTCGTTACGTCGCGCTCGTGTTTGGCTTAGAGTGACAAGATCGATGATCTCAGAAAACGTCTGTTTCCCGCCATTTACCTCCTTCCGTTTCTTTTGATTAGCGGAAGTAGGTTTAAGGCTTCGAATTGGCGAAGGATCGACCGAAAAGCGCACCCCAGAGACCGAAGCCGCGGGTTTCAATCTTCACGCGGCGCTGCGCGTCCGCGCTTGATTCCCGCACGATGGGATTTGCCGTCCATCCGGCGCGCGCGCGCCGCCCGACCCGGGCGGGTAGGCACCCGAAACGCCTGACGATGGGCGGCTTCGCGGATCATCATGGCCAGACGTTCGATTGCGTCCTCGCGATTGCGGACCTGCGTGCGGAAGCGCCTGGCCGTGATGACGACCACGCCATCTCGCGTCGCCCGGCTACCGGCAATTTCCAGCAGCCGCACGCGCACCCGTTCGGATAGGGATGCGGAACGCGCGGCATCAAAACGTAACTGCGCTGCGGTCGCAACCTTATTGACGTTCTGCCCGCCGGGCCCGGACGCCAGGATATAGCTGATCTCGAGTTCATTGTCGGCAAGGGACAGGCCGGGGAGAATAGGAATTGCCATGACGCATCCCATAGCATATCTGCACCGGGAAATACCCGCATGCGCTGTGCATGAAGCTTTCAGGCGCCTCCATAAAGAGGTCGGTTACCCCGCATCCTCCTCTATGCGCGTGCCGCAGAGCATGCCTCTATCGCGGTTGCTTTTGGGTGCGGTCGAGAGCAAGCTACCCCACTGGCTTCGCCATGCACATTTCAAATAAGAATTTTAGGGCGCCCTCAGATAAGTTCATCGCGATCGGGAATACTTTCATCAATTCAGGAACTTTCAGTTGCCCGCTTTGAATCATTGTCTCTTGGTGCGGCTCAAGCATTTCCTCTACGTGACGAAAGCTCAGCGGGAAGCAGAAATACAGCCATACCGCATGAGAGATCAGTTCACGCGGCAACCGGTGCCGTTTGCAGCTCGCAGGTGACGCTCTCATCACACGCATCTACCATGCCCGACCTAACATGGTATCACCCTTTCACCCTGCCTACAGCGCACCAGTCACGCCGCAACCCGCAGGTAACCGATAAGAAACTTGTATTTTAATGCAAGACGCAGTTGAGGCCAGCCGAACTATCTTTTCCGAAAATATCGTTTCCATTTGGAAGTGATGTTTTTTCAGAAACTATGCTTGGGTTACTAGGATATTTTTGGCCATCAAATCTCAATATTGCGAAAGAACTCTTCTCATCACGAGCGGAAACATGCACGGCCATATCACGCCAACCATGACTTGAAGATTGGAGTAATATTATTGGAAGTTTAACGACCGTTAATCGGGATACAAGTATTAACTTGTTGTCGCCTTCCCTGTATGATAATACAAGCGCAGTGCATCCACCGGACCCACAGTAGTCGGTTCCGTCTAGATATGTGATTATCGTTTTTTCTTTTATATTAATATTGACACGAGATATCAGTATATTGTTTTTTTCCATTCATCTTCGGAAATAGAATGAAGGAGGGCGGATGAAATGCCATCCTTTAGCGAGCTAATCTGGGTATCAGATATGCCTGCCTTTCTACAATCAGGGATATTCTCTGCTTTCGATAAATCGCTTGCAAATGAATTATTACATGCAAGCATGAAAATTAAGATAAAAGCTTTTTTCATATTCACCGCACCTTAATAGAGAACGATTGAGAGCGATTTCATTATCGTCATTAGATTCTACTAATATTTGAAGAGGACCGATGTTGCCTCCCGTGGGGGCCTGACGAAATAATAAGCAAGTGACTTAACTGACGACCAGTCTTTACGCTCTCAGAAATATCCCCGACTTCTGCAGGTGCTCCGACAGGGCTATTGACCGGTGCTGTCATGGCTGTTCGTCGCCTAATACGCTTTCGCTGTCACAGCCCCATTGGGAACGGTCAATTCCTTGTTTCAATGATTTGAAGCCTGCGCTACGCAACTTTGACTGGATTGCGTGGATCCGGTCATCGATCTCCACTGTATCGACCGTCGTGAAATCGTCGGTCAGCTTCAGTAGCAGCCCCTCTCCGAATGGAGTTATATCAGGCTCATCCCTGAGCAATGCAATGATTGCCGGGTTGCCGAAATACTGCAACGGTCCAATCACGGGGCTGCCAGTCTCAGTAAGGTTTTCTCCTCTCAGCGTCGGACCATGCGTGCAGCTTCTATATAAAAAACTTGTTGTTACCCTGACATCGCTGCAGAAGCGGAAGCGCGACAGAAAGAAGCGCAAGACCTGCAGAGCGACTTCGCCTCCAGCCCATTTCTCATTGGCCTGACCTTGTCCGAATCCCCCGCAATAAAAAGCGAGTTTCCTCAGGTCATTCACACCTGCCTGATAGGAGGGAGAGATAACTGAAATGCTGCAGCGGTCCTTCGATTTCCTGATCTTAAAGCCATCACTGAACATCGAAGTAAAACCGGTAGAGGAATACGAGCCCGGTAAGAGACGATTATCGCCGTTACTCCCGACATTTCGAAAGCCGTCGTTTTTTGAATCCGATTGCGCCAGAGCACACATGGCGTCGAAATTCGAGAAATCTGCCTCAATACCGAGATTGCCATGGCGTGGCCTGCGGCCACTGACCGAGCACGGCATCTGCCAGGGGGAGTGCTGCACAAACTGGGTTATGAAGTCGCGGCACCAGGCAATATGTTCTGAAGCTGTCAGGATGGGATCGACACCATTTGCCTGAATTAAGAGTTTGTTTTCGAATGTCATTATGGCACATCCATTGTGTCAGGGCCTTCGCTTAATGGAGCAGAGCGACCGCTCCCAATGTCTGAATATCACTTTCTCAGCTTCAGCTCACTTACTTCAGTTAATGTGACATTACCTGTGCCTCACATCATTTTCCGCTAACAAGCGTCAGTTGACGGGATCTCATCGGGACAAAAAGGTTTGGTCCATTCAGGTGGGTAAGTCTTGGTTCTTCAACAGGGCGGCGGATCGACCAATATATTGCGGCCCTTTCATACGAGCTGGATGCTAACGAGAAATGCATATTCTCCATGTCGATTGCAGCACCAGAAAGAACAGCAAGGGTCGATGCATTCCGGCGGGAGTTGCTGCACAGCTTCGTGCTCTCGGGCCTGAGAAGTTCGTGACCAAACGCAATATCAGTACCCTGTTTCCATTCGATCATGTGGTAACCGAGAACCGGACAGTCGCCTTGGGTCCAGACGGAAAAAAGGATTTCATTGCGGATCGAACCCTGCTGGTCGATGTGGCAGCAGATGGCATCACACTGGGCAAGGAGGCGCAACAGTCTGATTTTTTCATCCCCCTATCTCAAGGCTGTCCGGGGATGTATCGGCCTTCAAAGCATAGAAGTTATTCGGGCCAGGCCACCCTCTCTGACAATTCTGGCGCTCAGAGAGTTGCGCTGGAGCAGTCTCCTTCAGGAGTGGCTGCCGATCTCCGGGGCAAAACATTCCTGAAAGAGCGAGCCGCCGTAGCCAATGATGACGCCTGAAAGTGTCACGACCAAAGCACGCCCCCCTTTGGCGGCGATCAGTCTGGACAGGAACAGCCCGCGCGCACTGAGCGAACAGATCGCCCTGCACATTGAAAGGGCCATTATCTCGGGCGCACTTCCTGCAGGAACCAGGCTTCCTTCCTGGCGTGACCTCGCAACGCAGCTAGGTGTGGCGCGCGGAACGGTACGCGCGGCGTATGACAGTCTGATCGACCGCCATCTGCTTTGTGCAGCGGGCGCTGCCGGAACGCGGGTGGCGGAACGTCTCCCCACGGCTTTCCCTGCCTGTTTCGAAAGTCAGCTTCATGGTTCGCCTGATGGAACGGCCGCCCGGCCAACCGGCGAATACGGGCCGCTTGCCCTGTTCCGGTACAAGGGTGACCGGCCGCTTGCGTTTCAGATGGGTATTCCGGCGCAAGACGCTTTTCCCGCCACGCTCTGGGCGCGGCTGCACCGCCAGGGTGTGCAGGTCTCAGCGCTGCAGGCAGGCGCGATGGACCCGCACGGCTTGCCGGAACTGCGCGCTGCCCTGGCATCGCATCTCGCTTTGGCACGCGGTCTGACCTGCACGCCCGATCAGATCCTTGTCACGACTGGCTTTCGCAGTGGTCTCGCCATGGTGCTGCGTGCCATAGATTGCGCTGGAAAGCAGGTCTGGGTGGAAGATCCGGGCTTTCCCGTCACACGAATGGCGCTGGAAAGCGCCGGAGTACATCCCGTTCCGGTTGCAGTAGACCATGAGGGGATCGATGTGGCGCAGGGGCGTGTCATGGCACCTGCTGCAGCTTCCGCCCTTGTTACACCAGGACAACAGGCCCCGATGGGGGTTTCTCTGAGCCCCGCACGGCGCAAGGCCCTGATCGACTGGGCAAGGGAGAGCCACAGCTGGATCATTGAGGATGATTATCTTGCCGAACTGCATCTTGAGGGACGCGCGCTACCCGCACTGGCCTCGGGCGATGGTGCAGACCGTGTGATCCATATTGGCACGTTCAGCAAGACACTCGCCCCCATGATAGGGCTTGGTTTTATCGTGGCACCCTGGGGTCTGGTTAAACGCCTTACCGAAATGGCCTGGTGGCTTGCAACACCACCCAACAACGCTGTCCAGATTGCCCTGACACGCTTCATGCGCGATGGGCATTATTTCAGGCATCTGCGCAGGACACGCCAGATCTATACCGAGCGCCGGTCGCTTCTGTGCGATACCTTGCAGCGATGCAACGTCCCTGTAGCACTAGGTGCAGGGCTTTCCGTCATATTGCCCCAGCCATCCGGCTTTGACGACGCCCGCCTTGCCCTTCAGGCGCGTGAGGCATTGCTGGCTGTCTCTCCTCTGTCAGCGTGGTTTGCAAAAGGATCACGGGCTCGATCGGGCATCATTCTTGGTGTCGCGAATATTCGCTCCGAACGGGTCGAGGCTGATTGCCATCACCTTCTCACCCTGATGCGCAGCACGAGCTAGCATATGACGCTGATCACCGCTGTGCCTGACACCCTCATATTCTCCTGACAACAAGGATCCATCCCATGCCCGATTTCCGCCATGGCCTTACGGCTCTCACCCTGCTTGTGCAATGCTTAGCAATTTCATCTGCCTGCGCAGAGACACAACCTGTGCCCGGTTCGGCAGCCTTTGTTGCGGAGGACCCTGCTCTCAAGGCAATGATTGGACGCCCTGTGCCGGCCATGAGCTGGCAGACGCTGGATGGCCAAATGCTCGACATGTCAGGACTTACACGCAAGGGCCCGGTCTATCTCAAGCTCTGGGCGACATACTGCATTCCTTGTCGTGCTCAGATGCCGGGTTTCGAGGCGCTCTATCAGCGGTATAAATCGCGCATGAGCGTCGTTGCCGTCGATATCGGTTTTGGTGAAAAACGGGAGAAGATCGCCGCCTTTGTGCGTAAAACCGGGCTTACCATGCCGGTCGTGGTTGATGACGGAAGGCTGAGCGACTGGCTGAATATCCGTGCGACACCCCTCCATGTACTGATCGATCGTGATGGGCGTCTGGCCTATCTTGGGCATCAGGACGGTTCGGCACTTGAAGCCGCACTTGAACGTATCGCATCCGCCCCCCGTAGAGCGAAAGACCTTCAATCTGCAGACGTCACCCGCATACAGCCTCTCGAGGTTGGCGCCGGGGTACCGGATGTGAAACTGACTGATGCAGCGGGATCCGAGACGACTTTGCGTCCAGCGGGCACAGGCCGCGCTCAGGTCGTGATCTTCAGCGCCCCCTGGTGTGAGAGCTATCTTGCCACCATGGACCCCCCAACTGCACGCCACTGCGCCCGCACAAGAGAACTTGCTCAAAAGCTGATGTTTCGTTCCGGCATCGAGTGGACAGTAATTGGCGCCCGGCTTTGGACCGAGCCAGGGGATATGGCGGCGTTTCGTACCCTGTTCGGCCCCGGCTTCAGGGTCTTGCTGGATCGTGACAATCTTGCCTTCAGCCGCTTCGGGGTGCGACAGATCCCGGCCATTGCCCTGATCAAGAAAGATGGTCATCTGGCAAAGATACTCGACGGTTCGCGGCCTGACCTAGCCACAGAACTACAGAATTTTTCTGTCCAGAATCATTGAGAGCATTCGGTTGTTCCGGGATCAGGTCCGGTAAAGGCGGCTGATGAGAGCGTCGTCCGTTAGCTGCAGACGGTACTGTCGTTCCCTCAATGAGCTGATAGCCAGTAGAATGTAGCTGGATTTCTGCTTTCCGCTGAGCTTTTTTGCGGAGGAAATGCGGCTTGAACGGGGTATTTTGATCACTCATGAGACGATCCGCCGCTGGAGCCTGAAATTCGGTGCAGCCTGCACCCGCTCTTTACATCGCGGAAAGTCCGGTCTGGCGATCTCGTGCATTCAGACAAGGTGCTGATCGAGATACGTGATCGGGTCCACAGGCTCTGGCGGGTAGTAGATCAAAACACTTATGCTTCCGGCGATATTCTGCAGAAACGCCGGAACACCAGAGCCGCAAGGCGTCTTCTGGCCCTGCAAAAACGCGAGAGCAACCTCCAGACGTTTCGCTTAATGGGCAGGATGGCGCTACCAATCTATCTGCACCAAGCCGACGTTGCCAACCATTTCGCTTTTTTCCATCTCAGCCATGAAGCCGAAATAGCACCCAGACGCGGTTCGAGCCATGCCCTAAAGAGCTGCATCACCCTCTCCCAATCACGATCCGCTTTGCCTGCCTTTCGGAATATTTTCCGCCATTGATCGCAGATACGAATGAGGTCCAACATGGTGATAGACTGCAGTTTCATCATTCCCCACCTTGGGCTAAGAACTCATCAATCAGATAACGGCATTCTTGTTTGGGTTTTGCAACGAAACTGAAGATAAGCGCCCTGTTCTGACTGGTGGATAATCGGATGCAGCGCCTGCTGCCGTTGTATCGCAGGAGCCACTGCAAATCTCGTGCGGGAAGGAAAAACACGCAACCATTTTGCGATCATGTCAGAGAGACACAAGGACTGGAGGTGGGTCATGACATGCTCTTACAGATCGAACATCTTCTTCTCAGCTATCTGCCTCACCACAGCCGTCATCTCCCGGCTATGAGACCTGAGTTTAGGCACCCATGATCGAGGCGGTCCGTCCGAAAGGCAAAACTCTGCCTGGTAAACTGCGACGGACAATATCGACAATTTTCTGGTGCTACCAAAATGGGGTGAAGTGGCGAGTCATTCCTTCAGAACTCGCCACTTGGGGGATTACAGCCTAACTTTTGGTCGCTGGGTAAAATCCGGGGTCTTGTGGGTTCGCTTTGAACAAATGAAGGGCACGGCCCGGTTCTGGATATAGTCTTCCTTGCTAGTAGATAACGCTTTTGTTGCTTGCACCATGCTCCATGCAGACAACCTGTATGTCCATTGCTAGACTTCTTGGCTGCGCAGTCCGGAAGAGATTTCTGTATAAACACCAATGCACAAATAGTCTGATTATACCTTTGCCTTTAGCGCATATGGTGGTGATGTCACGTCAACTGGGTATGCCTGCATCTGAGGCTACTCTTCTACAAAATGGTGGTAAGGATCCTGAATTGCCACCAGTCCTTCCCCATCTCCACATGTGGACGCCACGGGATGCGGCCGTTCCCCGGCATCGTCGAGGCGATCAACTTTGCTGTTTTGCCTGTCGGGTGGTCTGGGGACTGACACAAAAGTCCGCATCCTCAGTGGGTTATTCTTCTCAAAAAGCGCTGGTTCATCGAGACAATGAATGGCGAGAGAGTGGAGATGGGCCCTGGGAATATCCATTTTGGTTAGGATCAGGGAACATCCGATGCAAAAGGAGACTTATCTGGACAATTCGGTGATACACCCTGCTATCGGATGCTTGTCCAGCTTCAGGAATCACCGGCAGCTCAAACAAAGGATCCGTTCCAATAATGACACGGCCAACAATGACCAGACGAACAGTTTTCGGAACCGGTGCAGCTCTGGCTGCAATGCGTATGCGTAAGGCGAGTGCTGCGTCTTTGAACGAAAATCCGTTGATGCCCGCACGCCTGCGCTCCCCCGGCCCTCCTGAAATGGTGCAGGTATCGTCGCCGCAGATCCATCACTCTGATGCAAAACCTGTTTTGGAAGCGGCACGGCTTTTCTCTCTTTACAGCCAGGCAAGCTGGAGCGAAGGACCCGCCTGGTGGCCGCAACAGAGAACGCTGATATGGAGCGACGTGGTAGGGCGCCGTGTACTGGGCTGGCGTGAAGATGGGGCTGTTGACGTTTTGCTCGACGCTACGCCTTTTATCAATGGTAATGCTGTGGCACCTGACGGACGAATTTTTCACTGTGAACATGGTCATCGCGCCATCAGTTGCTCTCGCGGTGCGGGAAATCCGATGGTCGTCGCCACTCATGTCAGCGGACAGCGTCTTAACGCGCCTAACGATATCGTCATCGCGAATGACGGGACGGTCTGGTTCAGCGAGCCTACTTTCGGTATCGAAAATCCCAAGCAGGGAGTTCCGTCCCGTTCCGAAAGCGGCAAAACCTCTGTTTGCTGCATCGGGTCCGATGGGATTACGCATCGTGTTGCTGACATGACCCAGCCTAACGGCGTCGCATTCTCCCCAGATGAACGCGTTTTCTATGCATCCCAGACGCCTGAACACAATGAGGGTGAGATTGCCATCTTTGCATTCGATCGCGAAGGCCCTCGCCTGTCTAACCGGCGCCGCTTTGCTGTAGTTCCCCATGGTATACCGGACGGATTCACCGTTGATCGGCGCGGATGGGTCTGGAGTAGCTCAGGGGTCGGCGTTGAGGTGTTCAATTCATCCGGTCGTCATCTGGCTACTGTTCCGACACCACACCTCTGTAGTAATTGTGAATTCGATCATGAACAGAACCGCTTATTCATAACAGGAGCGGAATCACTGTGGGTATTACATCTCAATGCTTAAAGGATTGAAGATATGACCGTGATTTCTGTTCAGGAAGACGTCGATCATAATAACTACATTTTTTTTGAATGAGGCGATCGGTCTCAGCCTGTGGTTCCGGGCGGCTCACTGCTCATGTCAGGTAAGCCGTCCGGAACATTTGAAACTTGTATCGCTAAATGCCTGGTTCAGCCAGTTTTCGGATCCAACCAGGTGCCGGCTGAAAAAGTGTGGTTCTGGGCACAGGACCTATTAGTCTATTAAATAGAGCCAGAAGATGATGGTGGCAGTGATTGTAATGTAGGAACTAGACTCTAGGGCCCTGTTGCAGCGGATCGCAACGTGGGGCCAGGCTTTGTGTATCAGAATATAATCTTGATGCGGGTGCGTTGTTTACAGGGGCTTTTGTCGTATCTGACGGCTTTTTCCGGGATTTTCGGGCCTGGATGCAGGACTTCATGCTCTTTGCCTGCAAGGCATCCCTGAATCTGTCGCCATCATAGCTTCGGTCGGCGGTCATGAAGAGTCTCAGAGGGCGGCCCGTTCGCATCGGTAATGGAGTTAATCCTGATATTCATACTGTTTTTTCGCCAGTCTGGCGGTCTGCGGTCTACATCCTTTTTTCCACTGGCGGGCCAGCAAGGAGGACATGCCTTTAAATAGATCGCGTCGATTATCACCGCCTTACCTATGGAGACCTCGGATACAGCCGGATCCTTTGTCATTCGCAGGAAGCGTCCTCTATCACCGTGCAGCGTCCAGTGACCATCAGCCAGGGGCTGGCCGTAGTTTTTCGGACAATACGAGTCAAGCCGCGCCACCTACTCGTCCGTCAATCATAATATATCACGCATCTTTCTAAGCTTCTTGAGGGAATACCTGAATGAATGCAGCTTTATGACATCAGTGGGTTCTACGCCTACCCGGCGATCAGCGCCCAGAGCGTGAGGAGCAACCCAAAAACCGAGATCATGAAAACCACGGTTCGAACCACAGGAACACCGGCTGCATAAAGTGGCAGATAGATTACTCTGGCTGCCAGATAGATGCAGCTGCCCCATTGCGTTTTCCATCCGGCATGACCTGCGAGCAACGCCGCCAGTAGCGTTGCGAGGAACAGGGGCAACGTCTCGAAAAGATTAGCCTGCGCTCGCGCCAGTCGTGCCGGTAAAGGCTGTAACTCTGGCATATTGCCGTCTCGTGCGCCCATATTCCAGTCCGTGCCATACTGGCGCGTTTTCGCAGCACCGGCCCAGAAGATGTTCACCAGCGCCAGCAGCACCAGCCCCGCAATGACATAGAATTCGATAAGCATAATCAGGAGTCTTTCCTTTAGTTGGTGGCTTAACCGTACAGCGTCGGCAGGCTGTAGGCTGACATATATCGTACGGCTCGTCTGGGAATTCAGGCGGGGATTTGCTCGATGCCAGCTGGCTGAATTTCACTTTGTTTGTTCTGACCGTGGCGAAAGGCAGACAGGGCTTTGTAAACCTGCATTCTTGCGCGCATGACCGAACCCAATGGCCGATGAGCGCTAAGACCCTGTGACGGGCTGAAAACGAGATGATTCTCGAAAAAGGCCGCCCGCTGGGCACTGAAGGCGTTCTGTACGGGAAAGCTCAGTCTGCCCACTGAACGGAAAGGCGCTTCATCCGCTGACCACATGACGGAGGCATCCTCGATAGGCTGCGTCTCGGCATTGTTCCAGAGCTGAATGCGGATGTCGAACACGACCTCCCGTCCACCGAAATAAGTGACCGTTTCATGCCGGAACCCGTCCTCATCATGGTGTGGATCAAGCCGCCAGGATTGCAGGGCTTCAAGATCCGGCATCATCGGAAGAGCTGCGATCTTTGCGACATACGCGCCATAGCGCAGGGGTGCCTGACTATAATACGGCTCCGAAAGCGGGTGGGAATAGGGATGGCCCAGGAAATCAGCCATCGGGCTCTGCGTTCCCACATGACCGAGAGCATAATTGAAACCACGCGCCACTGAGGAGACTGCACTTTTCGCCCCCTCGGGCAGCGAGGCGGCCTTGCCGATCACCCCACCATCACGCAGGAAACCTGCGGCTGTGCCCGATGGAAAAGTCGGCCCGGATGCCAGGATGAAATCCTGCGTTTCGGTTTCATGGCCTGGCAGTTTTTCTCCTTTGACCCCAAACAGCTTGAGGGAGAGGCCACGGTGAACGGAGACACGATCGCCCAGTGTCTCTCCCGCGCCCTGTGCAAAACGTGCCGCTACAGGGTACTGCCCTGATGTGGCAAAAACGCCTTGGGCCAGTTCGCCCGGAAGATGCGGTGCAACATCGAGTGTGCCAACGACAAGGGCCGTAGGTTTGGCATGGCTGGCTCGCACCATGCGCCCCTCGCGTTTGCCGACCACACGGCTCTGTTCAACCATGCCATCGATAATGCCCTGAATGACATGCTGCTCGTCTTTCTCCGGCGTTTCGACATCCGGGGAAAAAGGCAAGGGTGGGGTGAGCATTATCTGAGGTTCCTGCGCTGCCGGTCAGCTCCTCCAACAGGCGAGGCCTGAACAAGTTGCACACAGGATGTAATGCCTCTCGCTCCATGAGGCCCTATTGCTGCGTTGTGTGGGACCGGATCGCTAATTCTCGACCCAGACCTCATGGTGCAAGTACAATTATATGAAATACGATAGAAGTAATGGCCCGTACATTGACTATATCTTTCGCGGTTCGATCCGTTCTATTCGGACTCTGGGTTTATCAAACTCCATCCTTTCGGCTTGTGCTAGTATGAACATATCGCCAGAAAAAAATAAGTCGCGTGTATCACTCAGGCGTATTTTCCCGCTTGGTGTTTTCAGGATGGTGCTCGGCCGAAGCATGAATAAGCGAATATTCTGCTTCCCGAAACTTGCAGATATCGTATGGACGAGTTCTTCACTTAGTCCGTCACGGATATTCTCAGACATACGATTTACCTCAGCCAGCACGAACAATATCTGCGTGTCCGCGGTTGTCTCCACAAATATACAAATCGAGGAGAGGCGAATTTCAGCGCTGAAAGGATTCAGACATGAAACCAGATCGTCGGGATCGAACACACAGTCGTTAATCGCAATCCGATGATCGCTCCTTCCTGTGACGAAGAGACAGTTATCCAATATGAAACCACGATCACCCGTTCTTAATAAATAATTTTCGGGATCATTCCTGTTTTCAAAAAACGTTTTTTTACTTTCCTCAGATCTGTTTATGTATCCATGCGCAATGCTTGCGCTGCATACAAAAATTTCTCCGACCGTTTTCTCGGGCATTATCTCGTTTGTATCTTCATCGATAATAAAAACATTGATATCTTTTATTATAGAGCCGCAGTTGGCTAACAGACGGGTGTCTTGTTCATTCAATGGTGGCTCAACGACTCCACGCGCAAGACCAACTCTGGAGACTCTCTCAAATGAAATACCTTTTCTTTTCTCCGAGGCAGTCACCAGCAGCGTCGCCTCGGCTAAACCGTAACACGATAAAAACGCCTGTCTTTCAAAGCCACAATCTGAAAAGAGATTGTCGAATGCCTCGATAGTATGTGGCCTGATATGGTCCGAGCCAGTGAAGGCGACTTTCCATGACGACAGGTCCATAACAGCAGTCTGTGCAGCACTGATCGCCCGAACGCTCATGTCATACATGAAATCAGGGCCACCAGAAAAACTTGCACGGTAACGACTGATCGCTTTAAGCCACCGACCAGGTTCTTCGGCTACAGTCTCGGGAGGCAACAACACACAATGCCCTCCGGCGGCCAGTGCCATCAACGCGCCACCGATCAGACCCATGTCATGCGAGAGAGGTAGCCAGTTGACCCCACAGTCACCATTTTCGTAGCCGAATGCTTCGCCCTGCTTGTACAGATTGAAGAGAATGTTCCTGTGGCTTAGTTCAACCCCTCTGGGCGATCTCGTCGCACCGGATGTATATTGCACCATCGCAATAGAATTGGGCGATATCCTCCTCAGGTCAAAGTCAGTATCATTTCCTCTGTTTTCGGTAGAAATCCAGCGGAATGTATTGTCATTTTCGACTGCTGCACATGCTTTCTGGAAATTTCGAAGAGTCGTTTGATTCCCGATAGCCGCCACTGCTCTGGAATCCTTCCTGATGTTCAGAAAGCGATCTCTTGCACCGAAGGCCGTGGCTTGTACGCCGGACACGGGTATCAGACCCGCATTCATGCCGGCCATCAATCCAATTAAGTAATCCAGTCCATTATCATATAGCAGGATAACATGTGTCCCCTGCGGAAGAAGGCGTAGAAGCCATCCGGATAATGTCGTGACATGCTGTGCGAATTCGCACATGGAGACACTCTCTGTCTCGTTTTCTCCATCACCAAGAAACGTATATAATCTCTGATCCGGTTTCCTGCTTACCTGAAAAGAGAGAAGGTCGATAAGACTGTTGCAACGCCAATCAAGAATTTCCTGACCATCTGCCCGCGTTACGACTGTGAAACCATCGCTCATACTGGAGCCGAAGCGTCGTCGACATACAGCTTTTCAAGGAAGCTTTGAGACATCTGCTGTATCGTTTCATCACGGGCGAGCATAAGCACAGAAATATCGACTCCCATTTCGATACGTAATGCGCTCTGCAACTCAACCCCGGCAAGGGAATCAATTCCCAGTTCTGAAAGCCGTGCCGTGTCGCTGATTTTCGAAGCGTCCACATAGAGAATCTTGGATACAATTTCTTTCACCTGTGAGATGATATAATCGAGCCTCTGGTTCTCGTTCAGCTCACGCAGGCGCATCATGTGCTTGCCGCCCCGGCCGTCCCCGCCCCTGGCGAACCGTAACTGCGAGAACCTTGGCAAGCTGTCCATGGCAGGAAACACCGTTGCCCATTTCTCCCAGTCAACCTTGGCGCAAGCAAGTGCAGGAAACCGAAGCGCAAGCATACCCGGCAGTTTATCAAGTGCTTCTTCAGGAGACATACTACCGATCCCTGCTGCCTCGAACAACCGGGCTGCAGCCTCATTGGCATGCAACATGCCAATACCGGAAATGGCACCCCATTCTACTGAAAGAGCAGGCTGTCCTCGTCTGAACCTATTGGAAGCTATGGCGGCCAGCGCAGTATTTGCCGCAATATAGGCACTCTGCCCCAAATTGCCCAGTAATGTTGTGATGGAAGAATACAGTACAAAATAATCGAGATCGAAGCCGGCAGAGAGCTTGTCGAGGTTGATTGCGCCAGATACCTTGGGTTCAAGGACGTTGATGATCCTGTCGATATCGAGATTATGTATCAGTGCATCATCGAGCACGCCTGCACAGTGGAATATGCCTTTGAGCGGAATGTGCCTTAGTGAGATGTCCTCGAACAGGGCTGCCATCGAGATTGGATCAGAGACATCGATTGCAAATGTAAGAACCTCTATGCCCTTCTCTCGGTACGCCAGTATCTCTTTATGGTACTCAGACTGTTCTTCAGGACGCCGACCGACAAGTATCAGGCGGGTTGCTCCTTCGCGGACGAGCCATTTCGCAGTTGCCCAGCCAAAACCACCCAGACCGCCAGTGACAAGATACACACCTGCGACATGAACTGATGGCAAAGGACGGAGCAATACGTCGGCCTGTAGCTCATCAAGATTGGTGTAGTCGATGATCACCTTGCCAATGTGTTTGGCCGACGCAAGGAACCTGAAGGCTTCCGAAGTACGATAAGCAGGGAAGCTCGTATAAGGCAAGGCGCGCACACCACCGTTTCGGGCCAGCTTTACGACGTCGGTGAGAAGTGTCCTCATCAGCGCAGGACGCTGCAGCATAAGCCGGTCGAGATCGAGAGAGAAGAAGGACAGGTTGTTATTGAATTGCCTCAGAGGAAGTGATCCCGCCTCCACAATATCCTTCTTACCGATCTCGACAAATCTGCCATAAGGCGCAAGCAGCATCAGGCTATGGGTCTGCCCATCGCCCGATAGGGAATTCAAAACTACATCCACGCCCCTGCCGTGCGTTACGGCATTGATTTCTGCCGTAAAAGACAGGGATCGGGAATCGTACACATATTCGCAGCCAACGGACCTGAGATAGTTCCGCTTCTCTTCGTTACCAGCCGTTGTGAAAACTTTGGCCCCGATCATTCTGGCCAACTGTATTGCTGCAAAACCGACCCCGCCCGAACCGCCATGGATCAGAACAGTCTCTCCTGCCTCAAGACGGGCAAGATGAATAAGAGCATAGTAGGCCGTAACGAATGCTATCGGCAGTGTTACCGCGTCTTCCGGCGAGTAAGGTTCCTCGAGCGGGAATGCCAGAACAGTTGCCGCGTCTGCATAGAAATGCGTTGCAAAACACCCTGGCCATGGCATCAGGTAACGCTGCCCCGGATCAAAACCATCGACACCGGCTCCCACTGCGATCACCTCGGCGGATGCCTCCATACCTAGTTTGTCACCATTGAAGGTGTCGTCAATTACGCTGTCCGGAAGTAGCTGCGTTGCCTTCAGCACATCCTTAAAATTCAGGGCACTCGCAATTGTTCTGAACAAGATTTTCCCTGGTGGCGGGGGCTCGCAGATCATGCGTTCATAGTGCAGTTTGTCGAGCAAACCGCTGGGATCGGAGACCAGGCGAACCCCGACTGGCTGGCCACCAGCCAATTCATCCCGTGAATAAAAGGTACGTTCGGCAGCCGCGCCCGATCTGACCTCGCAGATCCTTCCTACAGCCCTGAAACCGGGACGTAGGATAATGTCATCCTCCTGATCCTGATTGGAGATCTCGGCACAGATTTGCAGAGCCGTTGCTTCGTCTTGCAAGAAGTTGCCAATATCGACGAGACGCACCCCGAGATCCGCTCGTTCGGCGGACAACCCTTTGGTGAATCCACGAATACATGCCTGCGCGACATCAATGGCCTCCCCCTTCAAATCGTCGGCTGTCACGGCACCCTGAGTGACGACCACAAGTTTCTTGCCAATCGTTCCGTTTCCGGCTGCTGACGAGAGTTGTGCAAGGCGCAGAAGATCCTTGATAGATTGTTTTCCTGTTCCTTCGGTTTCCTTGCGGGAGATGTAGATCAGCATACCTATCGGATCGGACAGAACGTGGAGTAATGCCGCATCCTCCAGTGTACTGATGTCATGGACATCCACCGTCATCCCATATGACAGGAAGCTATTATGGAGAAGTGAAACACAAGCCGGCGCCGCGGTCAGCACGGTTACTTTTGTCGCTTCGATCAGCAGCGCGGGCTGTTCTGTATCGAACCAGGTCTGGTGATAAAACCTTGTTGCGGCGGGATCGTTCCGCACACGATTTTCCCCTTTCGGGATCGAAGTGGCACGGAAACCTGATATCTGGATTACTGCTTCACCTTCCGGGGTCGTCAGTCGTATATCACCTTCCACATATTTATCAGATCTCTTGGTAATCCGGGCATGTGCAATGAGCTCTTTATGCTTCCCGCCCCAGTAAATAAATTGCTCTATCTCGGTTGGCACATATACAGTGCGCTCATGCCGATTATAGGCGGCACCAATGAGTGCCTGAAATGCACCATCAAGCAACGTTGGATGAATATAGTAGTCGTCGATTTCATCAGTAAGGCCAAGTTGCAGACAAGCTGAGGCTATACCATCATCAATACGCAAGGACTTCAGGACTCTGAATTCCGGTCCATAGTCGAACCCAAGTGAACTCAGCCTGCTGTAAAAATCTTCTAGATTTATCTCCTGAGTTCCGGATGAATCAAACAGAAATACATCAGAATCCGGCCAAGGCTTGCTCAACAATAGCGTGCATGACGCATGCTCGGTCCACTTTCTGTTTTCTTCTACGTCATACGTTGATGAAACTTTCAGTACGCGATTATGTGAGTCGAAAGCCCATTCTATTCGCACAGAATCTGAGTCATCGAGTGTTAGCGCATGAGGGATTGTGAAACGCTCAAGGACCAATGCGGATGACGGTTCGATCTGATTAGACAGGGCAATACATCCCTCAATAAAGCCCGCAGCAGGAAACAGACATATGCCATCAACCTGATGGTGTCTGACCCACGAGATAGAAGCCTTGTTCAGATAGTAATGCCACACAGGTGCAGAAGCGGAAACCGGATCTCCAAGTAGTGGGTGAACGATAATATCCAGGCGGTCTCTGCGGGATTCATCGGTCTCCGACCAGAAATATTCACGAACCCACGGGTAATGGGGCAATGCTATACGCTTGCCTCCCAGGATTTGATGCCAGTCTAATGGCACGCTGGCAATATAAAGCCGTGCTAAGCAACGCGAGATCGCCAGATTTTCACTTTCATTACGGCGGAGAGTGGGAATAACTGCCAGATCCTTTTTTGAGCCTTGCGCCGACTCACGGATCAAGGCTGACAGCACAGGATGGGCGCCAATTTCAAGAAAAGTCTGATGCCCGGCATCAAGCATCCGCCGGATAGCGTCGTGAAACAGTACTGGTTCACGAGCATTGGCAAACCAGTATAGGGCGTCATGACGCCCCTCCCCGCTCCAACGTTCCCCGGTTACCGTAGAGTAAAGAGAAAGCTGCGGCACCTGGGGGTCGATATCAGAGATCGAGCTTAGCAACTCGTCGTGGATCTCATCCATCAGCGGGTTGTGATACGGAATTGTGACGTTGAGCTTCCGGTTGAAAATGCCATCCCTGTGGCAGAATTCAGAAATTGCCGTCAGGGCATCCGTATTCCCGGCAAGTGTACACGAGGTACCACTATTATAGGCGGCAACTGATACAAGTCCGGGGTATCTGCTGACAAATCTCGATGTCGCTTCTGCACCCGAAAGAGCGACAGCAAGCATCGTCCCTCTTCCAGAAAGACGGGCCTGCAGGCGACTGCGGTGATAAATGATCGTTATCGCGTCTTTCAGGGACAGAACTCCAGCCGCATAGGCTGCCGCTACTTCACCCAGGCTATGGCCCACAATTGCTGAGGGCACGACACCTTTTGCCCGCAAAGCCGCCACCAGAACGACCTGAATGACGAAAATTGCTGGCTGCGCGATGATCGCTTCATCTAGTCTGGATTCTCCTGCGGGACGCAGTATCTCATCAATGATCGACCAGCCGGCCAATCCGATGAAAAGACTGTCAACATGCTTAACGAGCAATTGAACGGCCTGATCAGGGTCTCGCAAGATATGATGACCCATACCTTTCCACTGTGATCCCATTCCGGAGAAGACGAAAACAGGGTTCTGCATCGTCTCGCTCAATCGTCGACCTGTTACGATTTTGTCGGATGCTTTTTTCTCGGCGACAGCTTCAAGACCCTCAATGATGTCGCTTGCGCTCTCGCCATATATGACGGTCTGCAGCTGCAACCGTGCGCGATGCCGGGCAGCGGAAAAACACAGATCCTCTATTGCTGGACTGTTGGAGCTTCTCAGGAATTCCAGATAGGAAATAGCCAGTCTTTGGGTTGCAACTTCGGCCATTGCATTCAGAGGAAGTAGTAATGTTTTGTCCGGACAGACCGCTTCAGTATTGTCAGGGTTGGAGCCGAATGATGGCGAGCGCAGAAATGCAACCGCATTTGTACCGCCGTATCCAAATGAGTTCACACCGATAAAACTATTGCTTCCACTTGAGGGCAGCTTGGTCAGCTCCCCTTCCACGACCTTAATGCCGAGTTCGGCAAACGGTATCGTCTTGTTCAGCTCAGGAAGATTGGCCTGTGGTGGAATTGAGCGCTTGTTTAGACAGAGGATCGCCTTTATCAGCCCGGCCACACCCGCCGCACCCTCGAGATGCCCGATATTGGCTTTTACGGAGCCAATCAGAAGTGGTGTTTCCGGGTCTCTTCGCTGACCGATCGATTTGCCGAGTGCATTGACTTCAATGGGATCGCCCACAGGGGTACCGGTGCCGTGAGCTTCGACATAACCTACATCGTCTGGGGTCAGACCTGCTTTTGACAGGACGTCGAGAATCAAACTGCGCTGTGCTTCCTCGCTTGGGGTAGTAAGGGTGGGTGTGCGACCATCCTGATTGACACCGGTCCCTACAATGACTGCGTGTATCTTGTCGCCATCTCTCTCGGCATCAGAGAGACGCTTGAGAACCACGATACCGCAGCCTTCCCCGCGGCCATACCCGTCGGCCATTGAGGAGAAACTTTTGCATCTTCCATCCACAGAGAGAAAATGCCCTTTCGACATCGTAATGGACGAGATGGGAGAAACCATGATATTGACCCCACCAGCGATCGCAGCGTTACTCTCCCCTGTTGCGAGACTGAGACAAGCCTGATGGATGGCCGTCAAAGATGATGAACACGCGGTATCAATCGACATGCTTGGTCCCTTGAGGCCAAGACTATGGGAGACACGCGCAGCGAGCATGGTTACCGATGCCGCGGTCGCAGAATAATGATCTTTTATGAGACGCCGGTTGTAGACGGAGCCGCTCACTCCCATCCAGTCGAGGGAAAAGGTTCCCATGAATACGCCTGTCCGGCCGGTAGAATATGTTGCCGGAAGAATGCCGGAATCTTCCATCGCTTCCCACACGACTTCCAGTACAAGCCGTTGTTGTGGGTCCATGCAGGCCGCTTCGCGAGGCGAAATCCCGAAGAAGAGCGGATCCATATGTGCAATATTCTGGTCGATGAACGAGCCGCGGCGCATATAAGTCTTGCTGGGCGCGGCAATATCTTCACTATAGTAGCGCTTGCTACCCCAACGATCATCCGGAACATCAGAAGAAGCATCGCCCTGATCGCACAGGAAGGCCCAAAGCTTTTCGGTATTATCAATTCCCCCCGGAAAACGAAGACCAATACCAACAACCGCTATTTCGCTTCCCCGGTTTTCCATATGGTGTGAATTTCCCTTTTTTGTAGGATCTACATGTGGTCTCGATCACGAGAGTTTAAGAAGCTGCGAAAGCAGTAAACGATCAGGCTGTCCGTTTCCTGTCCGGGGAATACTGTCCACCCAGATAACGGTTACTGGGGGCATTGTCGGAAAGGCGCCCCGTATCCATGAAGATAAATGATCGAGGGAGAAATTCGCCTCCGTTACAAGAGCTACATAAGGACAGGCTAATCCCAACGTATCGGGTACGATAAACATCGCACACTCGCTCACGCCCTCACAGGCATGGATATGAATATCAATCTCAGCAAAATTGAATTTGTCGCCACCCAGACTTACCAGATCGTCGATGCGACCAGTCAGGTGAAGGATACCCTGCGTATCAAGATATCCCAGATCTCCAGTATGGAACCATCCATCCCTGAACTGCTTATCGCAGCTGTCAGACATACTCCCGTGTCTGTGAGCGACTCCCGTCCCACACACCCTGACCTCACCAGGAGTCTCAGCGGTGACCGGTGTACCCTCATGACTTACGAGGTCGAGCCCTACCCAGGGCAGAATCCTGCCCACCGCCGTGTCTGGCAAATCGTCACGTGAAAGCGAAGCAATAGCGCCACAGTCATCGGTACCATAAACGACTTCCACATTCGGTGTCAGTGTCTGCTGTATCAGCTCTCTCAATGCAGTGGGAAGTTTCCCTCCCACAACTGTCAGATAGAGATTTTGCAGTGGAGCCATTCCCGGTGGCAACTGGGATATAATCGCTTCGGCGTGTCGGGGAGAAATCAATGCTGCGGTAGGTTTCTTCTGACTGAATGCGATGCCCAGCTGGTCTGCTTCCAGTATCTGGACGTGAAGCCTGGCCAGAAGGCAGGAAATCACAGTCAGAAATCCTGTTGCTGTGGAGAGCGACAATACAGGAATGACGCGCAGATTGGCTATATCGAGGTCCCGATCAAAGACGCCACCGAAGAATACGTGGTACGCCGACATCTCGATGTATGAAGATGTCAAATCAAGGCGTCTCAGTTGGTTGTCCGTCCCGTCTGTTACAGCAACACGCACAATTTGATCCGGATGCACGATCACTGGCCTTTGGGCAGTATTATCCTGACGCCGCGCGTTCTCGAACCAGTTTATATCCAACACAAGCTGACGGATCGTAACGGACGATATGTTGCGATCGCTCAGGATGATATCAGGTCGAATAAGATCAAGTTCTGACCGAAGCTTTCTACCCTCGTTATTTGTCAATGATGCCGATGGTATACCAAGCTGGGCGAGTGCCAGAATGAATACGAGATGCACATACTTGTCGGTATAGTTGATAGCAACGACGCTTGGAGATAGCTCACACAACACGCGAAGTACGCATGCGACACCATTAACATCTCTCTCCAGCTGACGATACGTGACTTCGTATCCAACTGAGCTCACTGCTGTCTTTTCTAGTGATCTGCCAGTATCGCGAAATGCAAAGCGACCAAACATCCAGGCAACGCCTTTGTATGTAGCCTTTTGGGGAAATCAATCGGCGCCCAGCCAGAGCTTATGGCTGGGCGCACTGTATCAATTGACTGACGACGCCCGCTTTGCGGCCTCCTGAAGGATGTAAGGTCCCCCCGCCTTGACCTCAAACGAGAGAATTGATGGCTCCTGGGTGTCAGTTTTCGGAAATCTCACGAGCGCGTTTCCGCTGGTCCAACGCATATTGCCATCTTTCACATTATTCCATCCTGAGAGCCCTTCCTGCGACAGGAGCATCTTCAGATCAACGCAACCGGAATGCGTCCAGAGTTCAAGGTTTGACACCAATACCCCGAGATGACGTCGATCATTGACAAAGGCCCCCTCGACATCACAGGGCCGTGAGGCACGGGAGATGATACGTACCTCGGTTATGTCAGCCGGTATCATGAATACAAAACGGCCGCTTTCCGTGACGCGTGTAATGTCAATGCGCTGTCCGGCCGGGGTCACGAGATGAAGATCCATGTCTTCTGTTTGCTCGCTGGTTGCTTCACGCGGGGCTACACCCATTGATGATGCTCTTTCGAGCAATCGTTTATATAGTGGTTCGACATCGGCGCGCTCAGTCGAGAGAGGTACCGCAGCATCTTCGCTCCAGCTCAATGCTGCATCACCTGTGAAACGAACAACATTGCCGTTTTGAGTAAATTCCTTGCGGTTGCCTGTATTGAGATAGCTTTCGCTCAACGCCCCGTTTGCCCACAGAACAGAGTGTGACGCTGTCTCAATGTGATAATACGTATAAGTACTTTCATGCATGACATAATATATTGTTCTGTTATTTACCAACATGCGTGCGGGAATAAATTTTCCTTCAAAATACATGCAATGCTCGGGCGTCACAAACAGGTCTTTGTTTGGAATACCCGGTGCGATTGCATCTGCTGTGATGCAAACCGGATAGCCTGCGCGGTCGGGAGGGAGATCTTTCCTGATCTGGGCTGTTTTTTTACCCACCCAGGTAACCGTTTTAATGACTTCCCGTCCGCCTTCGTAGGTTACAACCTCGTCTCCCACCCTGAAGTCCTCAACGGTCTTTTCGCCAGTAGCCGTGCGTATCATTGTACCAGCGAGGTAGCAGATAAACGTCAGTATTGTGCTGCCATCGGCATCTTTGGACAGGATAAAGTAATCAGTACTATTGAATGATCCATTGAATGTGGTTGACCACGTATCGTTGCCCTGCACTACAGTGATCGTATTGCTGTTCAAATGGACGGTTCCGCCGGACACATACTGCATCCAGTCGATATCGATAACGGCTCCGGAAGTAAGGTTGGTCCTTGTCAACAGCGCGCCAGCTTGCAGAACAAGCGAACCGCCCGACCCAACACTGAGATTGTCTGCCGACCCTCCGGAAGAGACAATTTCCGCACCACCGAGCAGAACGCTTCCTCCTGAATTTATACCGCCAGACAAAACAGTTTCCGTGCCGCCCGAGCCGACAGTGGCGCCAGACACGGTCGCGCCACTTGAAACGGTCAGTTGCCCCTGTACGAGAACTATCCCTCCAAACTGTGCAGCACCCTGCTTCAGGAAAACCTGCCCGCTCGAAATGACCGGCGCCGATATTGTTGCCCCGGAATTAGCCACCAGAGTGCCGCCGTGGCCGACTGTCGTGCTGACAACCGATCCGCCTATATAAACGTTCTGAACGCCCCCAGCGCTGACCGTATTGCCTATGGCAGTACCACCAGAGGAAACCGATTGCTGACCCTCGATTATGGAGTTTCTGTCAGTTCCGCCGCCAAGCACGTATCCGGTACCCCCGGATCGTATTGTCCCACCGGAGAGAACGCCGGGGCCACTGAGGTCATTAAACCCTTTTGAGGTTAATATTGCGCCCGCCGAAGTTCCTGAAACATTGCCAGTGTAAATTTGGCCACCAGAATTGATTTGATAACCATTAACAGTTCCGCCCATCAAGGCGAACACAGCAGCATCGGGCTGGGTGGCAGTGGCACCGCTAAGCGTTCCTCCCCGTGCGATCAAGGCACCGCTGGCTGTAGCAACGAGGTTTCGGCCTACGCCCGCACCTTCAGCAATGAAAGCACCAAATCCGGCTGCGGTTGCGCCTGACAGATTAGCTGCCCCCAGCTGGTAGTAGTATTCCTGCACATGAAAAGTGCCGCCGCTATCGATCCAAGAGGACCCTGACAGTGATCCACCATTAGTCATCGAACTAACACGTACGGATGACTCGTATACGGTGGCTCCGGCTGTGGCGCGAGCGACAGCGGCTCTCACATACAGGGCTGCGCCCGTTGTTGTAGAGTTATTGTTGCTCGTCTCAGCTGACACTCGGCGGTTCCTTTCTTGGTGAAGGCTGCTGTTCTAAGTTGCCAGACCGAGAGCTTCGGCGGCTAGGCTTGGGAAGCGGAGCTCAAAGACGACCCAGCTCATCACCCTTACCTTCAGACTAACACAAAATCTCGATTGGCTGGAAGCCCAATCAAGTTATCAATGGATATAATATCATTTTAACGATCAGTAATATCATTTTAATGTATGATCAGACTAAAAGAACAACGCTTTATCCTGCTGGTTGTCTTGACCGGAATCTTTGAGTTTTGGTGCCTGTCAGGTCACGATGTAATCTGCGCTGACAACGGTGCAGAGTATAAAGAAGAAGGAAGCGACGGGTTCCTCGTATCGGGTACCAACGACTCTCCGTTCCCTGAGCCAAGTCCGAAGATTTGCGACCAGATGGCTGTGTCGATAGGCTTATTTGAGGCCCGAACGGGACGGCTCATTCCTTTTGGTTGGAATGACCGGCCGCGAAAATCTGCTTCACAAATCCTAACGAAACCGGTTGAAGCGTATTTCTGGTCACAGATGATATAGCGCGGCACAGTCGGCAATGTGTTCAAGACTGACAGAGCAGATAGCAGTTCATGCGCCTGCACCGGTGTCAGGATGAATGAAAGGGCTTTCCCGCACACGTCGACCGCTAAGCAGATCTTGCCGCCAAGGCCTCCGCACGAATGCCCAGCTGGTTGACAGTTGCTCAGGGTTTTTCTGGAATCTCCCTTTCGGCGGTTTCTGCCGCCTTGTGATAGGCCCTTATGTTCCTGCCGTAAGAAAAGACCATGTCCAAGGCTGGATGCCGGTTCTTCACCTTTCCGTAGCATGTCTTTCACACACCGGGCTTCGCCCAGCGAACGAGCGGGGACAGAATTCCGCGTTAATCACCGTAGGTAAGTCGTCATGGGTATCATCTCTATTAAAGTAAATCATGTCTCATAAACGAGATTGTTATTATTTATGTTGAGGTTACATTATAGAGCACAAGATCAACAATAATAATTCGATATATATTCCAGATAGCTTGTTTTGATGGTCCGCGTACATCAAATTTTGTTTCCAGAGGATACAGTGACGGCCCTAACTATAGATGAAAATACAGCCAAGGCCGCTCGCTCTATGAGTGTAACGTTACGAGAAAGCCAAATAATGCTTCGTAAAATCTTCAGTAATTATCTCCCAGAGCGTCGGCGTTCCTTTCGTTACA
This sequence comes from Papilio alexanor hazarajatica, assembly GCA_018246295.1. Lineage (NCBI taxonomy): Eukaryota > Metazoa > Arthropoda > Insecta > Lepidoptera > Papilionidae > Papilio > Papilio alexanor. Next base: position 17,186 of record DWLR01000042.1, on the reverse strand, counting down.
AACCAACTGTCGCCTGGTTTATAATGCTTACTTTGTCCGGTCGTTTCATCCGTCAAAATGACTTCGCCTCTAATGAGAGTCGCCTGTTCACTGAACGGATAAACAAGGCGAAATTTCCCCTTGGTCGTTCCGAAATAAGCGGCATTGATTGGATCCGTCGGTGCACCGTAAGTCATTTTACCATACGCTAGTACATCGCCTTCAAGAATTTCTGCTCCAAGGTCTGAAAACCTACCCCAAGCATCCAGATCCGAAATAGATTTGTTACTCTCTATATTTATGATCGTCATTACTTTCTCCATTTTTAGGTAAAGAAACACCCAAAGTGTCAAAGCGTCTGGTGTAAGTGTAAAGGCTTACTGAAAATATGGAAATGACGAACTTGTTTTCCCATATGTAAAAGAATATAATTAAATTGATTTATTTGTACCATTCATCTTTTATAATATATTATCAATATTTGGTGAATACCTTATAAGATAATTTGCTCGTAATAATCCCGCAAGCACGGCTAGCGGTAGGAGTGACAGGAGTGTCCATGCTATCTGACCTGACTGCCCAGTCAGAAGATGGAATTTATCAACAGAAAGAATAAATATTATCAGGAAAACGATACTAGATAGTATGGAAGAAAAAAGTATTATTGAATTATTTATACCATTGTTTTTATTATAGCAAAAAAACCGCGTAATTGATAATGAACATATAGTCATCAAGCAGATAATACAAAGCGTAGCAAGGTTCGTAAGCCATGAGAATACGGTGTTAATTGGATCGGATCTACACAATACAAAGCACGTTAATACAGTAATTGCAATTACACTTTGAAGAAGAGACCCTGTGTGGGGACTCTGATAATATAGATGTGCTTCACCTAGTTTTCGTGGTAAAAAACCTTCGCGGCCGGTCGAGAAAAAATAACGGGCAATAGAATTGTGGAATGCCAGAAGCGCTGCATATACACTAGTTACAAGCATGATACGCATGGCGATCGAGAGCCAGGGACTGCCGTATTGATTAGCTAGTATAAATGTAAAATCCGTGGGGTCAGATAGACTAATTATCTTTGAAGTAAGGTTATTATACCCTGCGCCAACAACCAGACACCATGCAGAAAATGTATAGAACCCTCCAATTAGCAGAATGGATACATAAGTTGCAATCGGTACGGTCTTGGCTGGGTTTTTGGCTTCTTCGCTATAAATGGTTGTGGCTTCAAACCCAACGAAGGCAGCGAAGCAGAAAAGTACTGCGATGGCGGGTGCACCGCCAAGTAAGGCCGAGAATGTAAACGGGGCCATCGAGAGTCCACTATTCCCACCTGCATGGACGATAAGAAAATCAAATATCAGGACGACCAGGTATTCGCAAGCTACAAGTGTCATCAATAATCTGGCAGAAAGATCAACGCGACGATATCCCAAGAAACCGATAGTTATTATTGATGCGTAGGCCCAGACCCACCATGGACAGCTTATTCCAGTGAGTGATCTTAGTAATGCCGCACTAGCCACACCATGTAAGCCGTAAAGACCTATTTGCATGGCGTTATAACCCAGGATTGCCAATGAGGCTGCTATTCCTCCCATCCGAAAGCCGAGACCTCGCGATATCAAGGCATAGAAACCACCTCCATTGGCTACATGACGTGACATCGAAGTATACCCTACTGAAAAGAGGAGTAATACTATGATAACAAGGATCAACATAAACGGTAAGCCGGCACCATTACCAAGCATCATACCCATCGGTAATCCTCCGGCGATAACTGTGAGCGGTCCAGCAGCCGATACAACAAAAAAGACGATGAACCAGACTCCAAGCGTGCCTTGTCTCAGTCCGTTACTTCTAATATCATGGGACTTGTTGTAATTCATTAGTTGTTTCCATATTTATCGAAATAGATTTATCCGTATGCTACGTGTTGTAATAAAAATAGAAATATATACTTATCTACCTTTTAGCGCCTACCATTAAAATGGCCGCATATTTGATGCCATGTCTTTGCAGCAGTCATCACTGTGGGGCGGAAATAGTCTTTTCCTATAATCTCTCGATGAGGGATTGCGCTCATCAAATCGTAACGTGCGGAACCTTCGCTCATACCTTCTGCAAGAACCTTGCAAACAATATGACTTGGCGTAACCCCGAACCCCGAATAACCCTGAACAAAGAAAGCGTTCGGCTGGCCAGGTAAAGTACCAATCTGCGGGAAAAGATTAGCCGAACAAGCCATTGGCCCTCCCCAGGCGAATTCCAGCTTTATGTTCGCGAGATAGGGGAAAATCTTGAGTATTCTGCCAAAGTTCCATTGCCGGAAATCTCTTGGCGCATATTCAATATACTCTGTCGCAGATCCAAACAGGAGGCGGTTCTCATTTGTAATACGGTAGTAATCGATTACTGGACGAATGTCACTGTATGCACCTCGAATTGGGCTTATCCGTTCAACCAGAGCATCCGATAAAGGTTCACTCGCTACTTGGAAAGAGTATGTATTGATTGTCTTTTTCGAAATTTTTGGCTCGAGATTGTTAAGGAAGCTGTCACAAGCCCATAACAGCTTTGTCGCCTTCACGCTGCCTGAATTAGTTCGGACAAGTATACGATTGTTATACTCAACAGAGATGACAGGACTGTTTTCAAAGATTTTTGCACCATGACTAGACAGCGCCATGGCTTCCCCAAGAAGCAGATTCAGGGAGTGAACCTGACCTCCCCCCATATGTTTCAGTGCTGCGCTATAAGCACGGGAGCCTACAACTGTCTCTACATTTCTTCCTGTAAGTAGTTCGATCTCTTCTTCTGGAGCAATTCTCCGGAACTCATCCAACCACGTTCGTAACGTATTTTTCTGACGATTATTAAAAGCAAGATACCCGTAACCATTATGGAAATCAGCATCAATACCATATCTATCGATCCTATCTTTTATGATTCCTGCACCAAGATTTGCAATACTGAAGAGTGTCTTGATTCCTTCTTTTCCAACATGCTTCCTTACGGCTTCTATGTCATGACCTATTCCTGCCATTACCTGGCCACCATTACGGCCTGTCCCACCATAACCAAGATGTCTTCCTTCAAGTATAACAGTATTCGTAATGCCTTTTTCTGCCAATTCGAGAGCTGTATTGATCCCAGAAAACCCTCCCCCGATAATAACGACGTCAGCTTCTATATCGTCAGTAAGCCGTGGAAATGATAGGCTGTATTTTCTGGTTGCTGTATAATAGTTGATTGAGTCCAGTTTCGACAAGAACGTCTTCATCTATGGTTACCTCGTTTTTGAGAGATATTTAACCGGATTACAAAAATCCTATAAGCCGACACAGGGTTATGAACAAAAGTTAATCACGTGTGTGATAATAAATCCTGACAATTTGTGCCATTTTATTGACTATTTATGCCAAATGGAGCTTGTATTTCTGATCAGGCATAGTTTGGATAGGAGCTTGAAGTGACTCAGGAAGCATCAGCTGCAACGATCAGGCTGCCAATTTTTCTATTGATCCTGGATGTACTGAACTCCGGAGGAGAAAAAGCAAGAAAGTTTTTAAAACGCAATGGTCTGAATGTATTCTGTAAAGCAGATTTCTACGATGTTATGCCGCTAGCACGCTATATTGCCTTCTTCGAAGAAGCGGCACTTGTCCTCAATGAGCCCTCTCTGGGTGTGAAACTGGGTAGAGGCATATCTCCAGCTTCACTCGGTCCGTTGGGGTTGGTTGTTGCGGGGCAGCCGACACTCAGAAGTGCATTGAAAGTACTAACGTCTCGCATAACGGCATTGCAAAGTGGGACGATGGCTAGACTTTCCGAAGTGGGTGATCTTGCGATTTTTGATTATTGTCTTCTGAATCAAAAAATCTGGCCACGCTGTCAGGATGCTGAATTCTCGATCGTATCAACCTGCTCTGTTATCCGTGCGATAATGGGAGCAGCATGGAGACCTCTGGATATTCACTTTGAACATCGGCGTGGTCTGAGTGCCAAAACACTGGAAGCGTATTTCGGTGTGACACCAAGATTTGGAAAGTCATCAAACAGTATTGTTTTCTCTCGTATTGATCTTGATCATGCTGCATATGAAGGAAGCAGAACAATAGATTCGTCACATTCCATAAAATTCTTGGAGCGTCATCTAACGGACTTAATGATTGAATCTGAGCCAGATGATATTGTAGAGAAGGTTGTCTCTATAATTGACAGGTACCTGGGTGAAAGCCGGCCAACGCTTTCTAACGTTGCCAGAGACCTGGGTTTGTCTGTACGGACGCTACAACGTGAACTGTCTGTTCGCACGATCTCATTTGGTAAGATTCTACGTCAGTGCAGGTTGAAACGCGGTCATGCGCTTTTGGAGCGGGGTGAGTTAAGCCTTGATGAAATTGCGAGTGACCTTGGATATAGTGACTCTACAGCTTTCAGCCGCGCTTTCCGACAGTGGACAAATGTCACCCCCCGTCGTTTTATCAGATATGACGATAAGACAAGAAAGATGATGTCGCGCTAACTGAGGCGGTGCAACAGCATGCTTGGAGAGGAATTGTCAGGCAGACAACATTCACATTCTCACGCAAAGAATGCGAGCGCATTACGCAGAAAACCTCTGTTGACCGAGCGGCTTCCAGTGCTTCGTACAAGTCTTCTTCCCGCTCGGAAACTGTCGATCCCGCCAGTCTCCATCACCATCGTTCTTTCTCGTCATATCCACCTTGTCAGGACTTTCGTCCAGTCAAGCAACGCGATTGCCCTCACCGCCTGATTTTGATGCAAACAGTGAGGTATGCGGTCATGGTTGGTAAGCGTGATAATAGCTCAGCTCATGATCAGACCTCCGTCTACATTAATGGCCTGCCCTGTAATATAGGAGGCATCCGGACCAGCGAGGAATGACACCAGAGCGGCTACTTCTTCAGCTGTACCAGACCGACCCATCGGAATGTTACGCACCCATTCCTCCATCAACTCGCCGGGTTTATAATTGCCAAGCAGCTTGCCCCAGTTCGTGTCATTGTAAGACCACATATCAGTGCCGATGATACCGGGACAGAATGCATTGACGGTAATACGCTCCTTGGCCACTTCCCTGGCAAGGCTCTGGGTAATACCCAGCACTCCGAACTTGCTCGCAGCATAATGTGGCGTGAATATGAAGCCCTGACGCGCCTGTCCGGATGCCGTATTGATGAGACACCCCCCCTGCCCATGCTTTCTTATCCGGGCAATAGCCTCGCGACAGCAGAGAAATACACCTTTGGTATTGACCGCGAGTACCTTGTCCCACTCGCTCTCGGTCATCTCCTCAATGCGAGCGATCGTAATCACTCCGGCATTCTGAACCGAGATATCCACGCGGCCAAATGCGCGCTCCGCCTCGTCATATAGAGCCGATACGGACTCCGCGTTGGTCACGTCGCCTTCGACTGCAATGGCCCTTCCCCCCGCAGCACGGATACGATCAACCACATCATGTATTGATGGTTCATTTGCATTCAGCACGACTGCCAGACCATCCTCCGAAAAGCGCGTGGCAATAGCTGCGCCGATACCGCGACTAGCTCCCGTAATAACAGCCACTCTGTCTTGAGATTGCATTCTTATGGCCTCTCTTGTTTTTATAATATGAAGTTTTTATTTGGCTATTTTCTCTTCTATTAAGCCGTTGCCAATTCCATTATATTGACACTATTGGCACCGTCGCGCGGCAATATTCCCATTTGACGGCCGCCAGCCAGTACCATTACACGGTGGGAAAGACCCAGCACCTCTTCAAGGTCGGATGATACGACTATAACGGCCATCCTGTTGGCCGCTAATCTGGCTATAAGCTCGTAAATTGCTGCTCTCGCACCCATGTCAATACCGCGGGTAGGCTCATCAAGAATGAAGACCTTCGGTTCCCGTGCTAGCCAGCGCGCAATAACAACTTTCTGCTGATTGCCACCGGACAGGGCGCGAGCCTTTTGCTCCGGGTCTCCTTTGACGCCGAGGCGTTGAATCCGATCTTTTGCGAAATGACCAATCTTACTGGGGGGCAACCATCCGTTTGGTGCCAGCCGATCGTAGTTGCCCAATGCAAGATTATCGGCGATCGACTGGTCCAGTAATACACCCTGACCTTTTCGATCCTCGGGTACAAGCACAATCCCACGTCGGATCGCTTCGCCTACATTATCTGGCTGAATAATGTCGCCTTCAAGTAGAACCTGACCATCGCGGATCGGATCAATGCCGGCAATGGCGCGCACGAGTTCTGTCCTGCCCGCACCCACGATACCTGCGATCCCAAAAACCTCACCGGCTTTTACCGAGAAGTTGATATTCCGAAAATCGTCAGATGCAGAGGTGAGGTTTTCAACGCGAAGTACTTCCTCTTCTCCGGGATCTGAAACCGGCGGGAAGATACGATCGATTGACCGTCCAACCATGTCGCGCAAAAGCACGTTCACGGGCACAGACGCAGATTCGTGTGTCGCGACAAGATTACCGTCTCTGAGCACCGTTATCCGATCGCATATCTGGGCGATTTCTTCGAGCCTGTGGCTGACATAGATGAAAGATACACCCTCGCTTCTGAGCCGTCGTATCTGGGCAAAAAGATTGTCGGTTTCCGCCATCCCCAATGCCGCTGTAGGCTCGTCAAGTATCAGTAAACGCGCCCCTAACGTCAGGGCTTTGGCTATTTCAACCTGTTGCTGCGCTGCGATCGATAATCCCCTGACCATGCGAGCCGGTGAGACATTCAACCCAAGGGCTTTGAGGTGCACTTCTGCGCGACGCACCATGGCCGCACGGTCCACCCGACCATGACGCATCGGAATGCGCCCGATAAACATGTTCTCTGCAATGGAAAGGTCAGGAACAAGTTTCATTTCCTGATGGATGAGAGCGATACCGCTTCTCAGCGCATCACCTGGCGTATCAGGCGCGTAAGGGTGTGATTCCCATAACATTTCACCTTTATCAGGGTGATGAAGGCCTGAGATGATTGACGACAAGGTAGACTTCCCAGCGCCATTCTCGCCCAACAACGCGACAACTTCACCTTCGCGTACATCCAGATTGATGCCATCAAGAACGATATTCGCTCCAAAGGCCTTCTGAATGCCACGCAGAGACAATCTCACTGGCCTGAAGGACAACGAGGGGTCTTCGTTCGACATAGGAGATTCCCCGACTAAGAAGCTCACACAACGCTCATGGATGCTGTGTAATGAAGGGGGCAACGTTCTCTTTTGTTGTCAGAATAGCTTCCTGCAACTGGAGTGCAGGAACCGGTTTTTTGGCAATAAGATCCAAAGCGGAGTCGAGCGCCAGCTTACCCATAAATTGCGTTTTCTGAGTCATTGTCGCAGCAAGCGTTCCCTTCTGGACGGCCTTTAGGCCAGCAACATCCCCGTCATGACCAACAATCAGAACCGGATGATCAAGATTGGCAATCTTGGTCGCTTGTGCAGCCCCCAGTGCAAGTGCATCTGCGCGGCCAAAAAACACTGTAATGTCGGGATGCCGCTGCAGCATATCCTGTCCAATGTTGAAACCGTCACTTTGCGACCACATCTGGCTAGGTTGCTGGGCTACAATTTTAAGGCCCGGGCATTTTGCAAGTGCCTCGTCGAATCCCTTTGCCCGATCGCGTTCAGGAGTGGTTCCCGTTTGGCCCTGCACAATAGCGACCTGACCTTTCCCCCCTGTTTTTTCACAAACGAACTCACCGATCTTGCGGGCTGAGGCGACACTATCGGTTGCAATAAACGTCTGAGCCGGGGCATCAGGCGCATTACGATCGACTGCGACAACCGGTATATGAGCCAACTCTGCCATACGAACCGGTACGCCTGCGGCGGTGGCACCTGCCGGAATGTAAATGATGGCGTTAACCCCGCGTGTAATCAGATCTTGTATTTGATTGACCTGAGTGGCGCTATCACCATGAGCGTCGACCACAATAAGATCGACATCCTTCTCTTTGGCCTCTTTAGCGACCGATTGTTTGATCTGATTAAAGAAATCCGCCTGCAAATTGGCAACTGCCAACCCGACCATGGGCTTGGCCTGAGCTGCACCCATAATAGCGCAACTCAAAAGACCACATGCCAAAATCGAGCGGACCGAATAGGAACTGGACATGACGTTATCTCGCAAAAAAATAAATTGAATCGAACGATGTATTGGAGAAAGCACTCACTCAGCTACGACGGCGCAGTGTGTCGAATGTCACCGCAACAGCTATGGCAATGCCAATTACGACCTGTTGAATGAATGGTGAAATACCAACGAGATTGAGGCCGTTATGCAAAACGCCAATAATAAACACGCCTGTAACAGTGCCAGCAATTGACCCGATGCCCCCTGAGAGACTGGCACCGCCAATGACTACAGCAGCAATCGCATCAAGTTCATATCCAAGACCGGAAGATGGCTGCGAACTATCAAGCCGGGCCGCCATAACTGCTGACGCAATACCTGCCAGAAGGCCCGAGGCAACATAGACAAGGATCGTCAGTTTACCGACCTGAATCCCAGCGAGCCGCGCCACCTCCACACTTCCACCAATCGCATAAAGGGAACGGCCGGTAGCGCGAAATTTGAGGAAAACCCAGGCCGCGATTGCGATAACGATAAACAAGCCTACGGTAACCGTTAATACGCCGAGATAACGCTCGGTCGCCAGTCCGGTAAACCATTCCGGGTATCCAACGACCTGTTGGCCGTCTGTCGTGATGTTGGCAAGACCACGCGCAACAGACATCATTGTAAGCGTTGCAATGAACGCAGGGAGCCTCGCTCGCGTCACCAGCAGGCCGTTAACCAGACCACATAATCCACCGACCAGAATGGAGAGTGGCAGTGCTAGCCAGAACGGCACACCAAAATCCTGCGGGAGCCATCCTAATACCATAATTGACAGGGCCAGAACCGAGCCGACGGAAAGGTCAATACCACCGATGATAATGACACCCGTCATACCCAGTGCGAGAATTCCCAGAATCGTGCTTTGATCTATTATATTCAGGCCGTTTCGCAGCGTGAAAAAAGCACTGCTGCAGAAACTGAAGCCTATGATCAGCAGAAAGAGACCGATTAATGGCCCTTGAGCACCGCTGAGAAATGATTTGCGATCACGATAAGTCGATGATGGAGACGATATCCCGGTAGACGTCGCAGCAGGGTCAGTTACGGACGAGCGATTACTCATAAAAAGCCCTTCCTCACGTATGAAATCAGCAAGAGACTACTATTGTCGGATTTATATCCTTCAGCCTTCGCGGAGTTCATCATAAGAATCATGGATGTTGTTTAATGAAATTTCATTAATGATAATGCTCTGGCTCTTGTAAATGTCAAGAAATCAGACATCACATTTAGTTTTTTATATTGGAGAACACATTTACGAGGTCAGTGTTATTTAACGAAAAATATTATAATTTAAGCAGGGAAGATATGCTGCGAAATAGACTTCAGGTTTGTGGGTAATATATCGTTAAAAGGACTGGACTGTGCGTTTCTACCGATACTGAAATCAGGCACAGAGAATGGGGTCGCATTAGGCCAACGTCCTGAGCCGTTGGATGTACGCCAAAGGACGGTAATGATGGAAGCTAGCGGTAAAGAGAGATCAAGGATCGTAGAGAAGATAGAGGTAAAGCTCTGACACCCCCTCAGCTGTTTGTTCTGCCAATGCGGAAAGACACACTGCGCGCTTGGCAGAGCAAAGACTGTATTTTGTCAAGCGAGGTATATTTTAGCTTTTCGAGAGAGGAATCAGAGGCTTCCAATGAAGTAGCATGTCCGCTCTCGCTGTATAATTGAGGTGCGAGCAGAAGACACGCGGTCAAGACTGTTTCAGGCCTGGAATCATATCCAGCGTCCAGAAGGTTCATTGTCCGCATGTCAGCCGATAAGCCGGATTTTGCACTCAATTCTGTGAGGGGGAAGTTGCGAACCTGGCGATCTCTCCGGCTATCTCTTTAAGTACCGCGACAGTGCTCATACTGCGCGCGGTCCCATGCCTATTGTTGAAGGGAGATCAGGCGCTTTGTTCTGAGGTCTTGGGGGATCGCCGTGAGCCATCGAGTTCGCACCAGAGCATGTGCGCCGCAGCCACAATGGCCGGTCCGATGAAAAGACCTACCAGGCCAAGCATATGCAATCCCCCCAGGATGGCAATCATAGTGTGCAGGAACGGCAGGCGGGTCTCGTCGGAGATAAACTTCGGACGGGCGAAATGCTCGCCGCAGAACAGAACGAAAAGTCCCCAGCCAGCAACAGCAATGCCCATATTCATCGACCCTGACGCCGCGATGATACCGCCGACCAGAATGGCCGCCGGATAGCCGCAGAAGGGGATCGATGCGGCAATGGCCAGAAGGATCGTCAGAATGACGGCATGCCCGGCATCGGCAATGAAGATCAGGGGCGAGCAGACGAGCGCCTCACCGATACCTACAAGAACAAGCCCATTGACGGCACCACGGACGCTGCGAACGATGTGCAAGAGAATGTCATCGCGCTGTGTGAGTTCAATGCTGACCGTGCGGAGAGACGAAGTAATCCGCCCATAGGAAAGAAGGCAGCACGCTGCGGTCAACATGGCAATGAAAAAGGCTTCCAGAAGATGTGGAATACCTTTGAGAACAGAGAAAGCCGCAAGCCCTGCGATCTTGGAGATGGATTTGACCTGAGCCTTGGCCATTTTCATGATCTGTTGTGGGTCGATCTTGTTTGCGAGGCTCGCAGGGAGAGCGCTTTTGATCTTCTCGATCCTTGAGGAGACGGCCGGCGGCAGGGCAGGCTTTGCCCCGTCGGTTGAGCCCGAGCCAGCATCTTTCTCGTTGTGATCCGCCGAGGCAGGATTCCCGGCACCCCCGTCACGCTGCGGCGATGCAGCATGGTTCTGCGTGGCGGTGTCAGAACTGTTCGCCGGAACCGATGTCTCATGAGGTGCGATGAAACGATGAGCTTTTGCAGAAAGCGAACCAATTTCGGTTACTGCTCCATAACCCGCTATGCCCGCCATGATCGTGAAGATCATGCATGTCAACCCAATAAGACTGACGGCTGCGAGCTTCGCACCGATAAATTGCCCGAGTTTGCGTTGTATTGGCCGTACGGCAATGGCGATGACTGCTCCCCATGCCAAAGCGACAATAAGTGAGAACGAGATCCAGATTGCTCCGGCATAGATCGCAACGCCCATGCTGATGAGTGCAAGATACTTCACCCAGGAATGACGTTCAGAAATGAGAGGAGAGGCCATGTGTTCGTTCGTTTCGTTCATTTTTGGATCGGCGGAAGAGGTGTGAGACTGCTCGCAAAGCTGATTGGTTGAGACGCATTACCAGCAGAACGTAAGAGACGCGAAATCGATCACAAACCGTGACCTGACTTTTGAAAGAAGCATCTTATCCGCAAGCTTTGTTTTTATGTTCGCAGTCGCAAGACCCGGTCTCGCTGATCGCGAGGCAGAGAAACAAAAACTCTGGCCGGGTCATTCTGCTGTCCTAAAGCCAATCGATCCTGATCTCACCGTGCGCATTCGTAACCTATTCCGCATGCCTACCATACACTACCCGAAGGCAGCATGACGGCTACTTCGAAGGAAACTCTTGAAGGTCCTCGCCAGATCAGAGAGGCCCATGCCAGAACAGCAGCATGGTGCGGCGCGAGCGGTGGGTCAGAGCTGTCAGTATTCTCCAGCCGTTGACTCCATCCGGGCGGGTTCAGGGCGTGGCTGGTTGTCTAGCCACCATGCGCCATAGCGCGTGTACTGGTCTGGCGGCTCGATCGACAGGCGAAGCTGATCTGCCGCGCTGCGCGGCCAGAAAGGATCACGGAGCATAGCACGCCCAATCAGCACCAGATCGGCCCTGTTATTGCCGATGATGTCGGCAGCAAGATCGCCGGTCTCAATCAGGCCGACGGCACCGGTCATGATTCCCAACTCGGTTTTTAGTCTTGTTGCCGCAGGCACCTGGTAGCCTGGAAAGCCGGGCACTTTGACAGGGGCGATTCCGCCCGATGAGCAGTCAATCAGATCGACCCCCTGCTCTTTCATCCAGCGGCCATATATCAAGAAATCATCGCTGGTGTTGCCACCTTCAGCATAATCGGTAGCTGAAATCCGCACGAAAAGCGGGCCACTCCAGTCACGGCGAATTTCGTCGATAATCAGACGCACAATGCGGTACCGATTTTCATGGCTGCCCCCCCAGGCATCGTCTCGCTTGTTCGCCAGAGGGGAGAGAAACTCATTGAGCAGATAGCCATGCGCTGTATGAAGCTCGATAACATCAAAGCCTGCCTGCCCTGCCCTCCTTGCCGCTGCGTTGAATGCCTGGATCACGTTGTGGATTTCGGCTTCAGTCATAGAATGCGGCACCCGGGTGTCTGTCACAAAGGGGATGGCAGAAGGTGCTATGGCGTCCTGATCGGCAAAGCCAAGCATACGGCCGGCATGGCCGATTTGTGCACCAGCCTTTGCGCCCATTTTATGCACCACGTCGACCAGACGCGTCAGTCCAGAGAGATGATCGTCGCTCCAAATGCCAAGATCGCCGGGGCCGATCATTCCGTTTTCCATAACAGCCAGCGTCTCGGGAAAGATCAGCCCGGCGCCTCCGAGCGCGCGCGCGCCATAATGAACAAGGTGAAAGTCACTCACAAAACCGCCCGATGCAGCGGAATGCATGCACATGGGCGACATCGCAATCCGGTTTCGTAGCGTCATGTTGCGGATGGTGAATGGATCGAAAAGCTTCATTGCTTTGCCTCTTTTGCAGTCATGGGACAGGTTTCAGGTTCCCTTGCATCTGAGGTAGGATGTGATGAGAAAATCGAAAATACTGTAAATTTTTCAATACAGTATAAATTTTTATAGTGTCAGGGTCCTATGAAGAAGCTCAAGCGTTGGGAAAAAATACCGGGATGCTCCCTCGAAGCCACGCTCGATGTGATCGGCGGAAAGTGGAAAGGCGTTTTTCTGTATCATCTGCTTGATGGAACGATGCGTTTCAATATGTTGAGCAAGCTTGCAAAAGGTGCATCACCAAGGCTGGTCGTGAAACAGCTGCGCGAACTCGAATGCGACGGGCTGGTCACGCGCACTGTATTCCCGGTCGTGCCGCCGAGGGTAGAATATACCCTGACGGCAGAAGGCGAGAGCCTTCGTCCGTTACTGACCTGCCTCAGTGATTGGGGTGATAAATGGCTTGAAAAGCGTTCTGTCTTGCAACCGTGCAACGCTGATGATCGGCATTCCATCTGTCGCAAACCATAACGCCAGAGAATTATCCGAATGAAACGAGGTTAATTCCCTGGTTCAGGACTTATGGGCAGAATATGACGGTTGCAGTAAAACAGATGGCCTAAAAGAAGACGGTCGACCGTTGATCCATCAGCCAGACAGGCTATTCATCCATAAGCTCCTTGCAGAACCTGGATAAGATTTCCACTATCTGGTTAATGAAGCCAGAGCTTGGTCGAGATATACGAAAAACCTAACAGTATGAGCCAGATGACATTATCTGAATGCTTAGCAGGGACTGACCTTCAAGAACACATGGATCTGAGCATAGATCAATATAAGCATCTCCACTTGTCCAACGCAGCTCCATCCCTTGCTCATACTCTCTCCAACCTTTCGTATTTCTGGAGACAAGGTGATCATTCAAACTTCTGGTAGAATCACAGCTGAATAATTTGATATCTCCGACAAGCACACCAAGTTGCCTTCGGTCGTCTACAAATGGGCCAATTGAATCACTTGGCCGGACAACCCTGGAATGTAACAGCACATGATGCACGGACTCAGGCAACATAAATGTCACCCACTCCCCGCTTTGGCGCAGAGGTCTTATTACAGCCCCGGCCTCCGTTCTTAATGTCAATTCGGGATCTGACGCCTGTTGTCCAACAACTGGGCGAAAATCGGCATGGAGCATCTTGGCTCGTTCTAATAGTTCATAAAACAAAGGCTCAACAAAATGACGCTCTGTCCGTAGGGGAGCAGCAGAATCATGCTCCCAATTCTTTCGTAGTTGTGGCGGTTGCGGAGTACTCGACCTGTTTGCAAACTGCTGAGAGTTACCTGTCGACAGATAGCTCTCAGCTTTCAGACCATTGGCCCATATGATGGAGTGATCTTCAGTTTCGATATGATAATAGGTATAAGAAGATATATTGCTTTCGTAGCTGATAGTGCATCCATTAACAAGCATTCTGGCAGGCACAAATGATTTATTTATAAATATACAATGCTCGGAAGTTATGAATAGGTCCGAATGAGGTGTGTTGTCAGAAATTGCATCTTTTTCTATTTTTATGGGGTGATTACTTGAGTCCCCCGGAATTCCATCTGTACAACAAGCAACTGACTTTCCAAGCCATTTAACTTTCTTACAGATTTCAGTTAAACTGATCGGATCCCATACAGAGATAAGATCACCAATCTTCAGATCCTCTATCGCAACCTCGCCAGAGGGCGTTCTAATCCTGGTTCCAAGCAGATAGCATACCGTTCCTGAAAAACTCCATGACCCCCAAGGAGCGATAGAACCGGTAATTGTCTGATTCGGTGTTATATTTAGAGGGTTTCCCGGGATTCTGTATTCTATAGCGGCATTATTGGTGGCTCCAATCCAGACTTCTATATGTGTTGTATCAGAAACAGAATCGTATGTTTGCGTAGTTTTTCTGGCAATTCCAGAAGAGTTACTTGCATAGAAAGTAAATTTTGTGCCCACACCCGCATCGAACGTAAATATGTATCGATTACCCTGGAATGCTCCTGCGCCGACAGTGGTTCTGATATCAGTTCCGGACGAACCAACATTAACAGTATAATATATATTCGTATTCCAAGTCTTTATCGGCAGCGAAGAAGAACCTATATCAAAATAGTCTCCATCTACGCTATAATCGGTCTGAGAATTTACAAAGCTTACCATAATAGTTGCCTTTTATATTTTATATTTCAGAACGATTTGTTCCCAAACACTATCTACTGTAATTCTGCGCAACCCAGCGAGGCGGCCCTTCAGGGAACAAAGTATAACGCCCTCATATCTGCTGACAGTTAAGTTGGCTCTTGTGTTCCTCGATCGCGTCAACATAAGAAAGGGCGCTGATCTTACGGGCTCACCTGGCAAGGACATGACTGCCCTTCATCTCCTCTGAAGCATGGAAGGTTCCAGCCTTCTGCGGCTTGGACAAGAGCTCCACCATATAAAGAGCCTGATCTCCTGCAGATCAGCCGGATCGAGGCTGCTCAGAGGTTCATTGGTATCAACCAGCCAGAGCAGGCTATGGGGAACATATTCAGCGTCTTCACCATACAATGCCATAACGCGGATAATATGAGTCCTTGTTTTAGTTTGCAAGGGTATATTTGGAAGATTCCAGAAATCCTAACATTACGAGTCCCACACCCCGCTTCTGTTTCCCTTGCGTTGTCTGGGGTAAGTGGATGATAACGCAGCTTTTTCTGTCGAATGGTGCGTGGCCCGCCTGAGCGTGAATGGTCGTCAGCTTGGAGCATTCGGCCCGCGTTTCGGATGTCAAAACGGTCTGGCCGTTTCGTTAATGTCTGCGACCGTTTTTCCAGAAGCCACGGCTAACCTCGTGCTGATGACCGCCGCGTGCGTGGCGGCATCATTTGGTATACCACAAGGGTCTGTGCTGGCGTGGTGCGCCCCGGAAATACAGTCCTCACTAGACACTCTCTAATCCCAGGAAGCGTTGAGGCGACACTGGCATTTTCATACGCACGATCGCTAAGCTTCTTTATGACAGATGACCAACCGTCTTCTTCTCAGCCATGCCGCCTGGCTAGAGCGGCTATGGGGCCTGAGACCGGGCTCAGCCGTGTCTGAAAAACGTGGCCTCCGGGCCGAGAGCTTGTATATGTGCTCTTTTATGATTTTTAGTTCAATCCATAGAGTAATTGACAGGAAAATCGCGGTCGACGTCTTCGACTGGCACTCCATTCATCGTGGCTGCCCTGAAACCCGATCGCTGACAAAACTGAAGCGCAGAGGCGTTGAAACGAGAATTGCTTGAATGAGTGATCCGACAGTTATGGGGATGTCCGTCCCGGTCAACATTGACCTTGAGGGTAAGATTTGCACTTTCCGCATTCTTCAAGGCTTCGAAAGGGTAGTAAGGGTTTGGGCCGGAGATTCTTTTTGATTTGACAAATCCTCTGTCTGTATTCTTTGTCGGTATAGTGGCAGAGCATGCCGGGAGTAGGGCAATGCTGAAAAATAATAATCCTCTTTTGAAAAATATCACGTTCATTTATTTCCCTTTATTCTGTGTGAAGTTATTATATTTAAGAACAAACATATCCAAGGCTATTTTCCTATGATCCGGTATTTGTCTGCATTTCGTCAAAAGGCCGGTCGTTCTCCAGATTAGCCATGCTCTCACTCATTTCTCGGATTATCAAACAGGCCTGAGTACCAAAAATGACCTTCCTCAACTGCGATATTACCTTCGGAAAACCGTACCTGTAAAACGTCTTCAAGGCGGTAAGACTGATAGGAAGCGCGATCTCACCGAGCTTGAAAGCGGCGAAGAATAAATCCGGAATATAAGTTCTGCTGTACAAGGTAAAATTTACACGCATTATCCAATATAACACCCAATAAACCATGCATGTCTCACTTATTATATATAGATATATCTAAATTATATAGTGTTTGTAGAATTAGAATCTCTATAACTAAAAAATATTATTTTGAGACACTCTCTGTCTCTCAATCAATTCCATATGGCAAGATCTATTACGTGCATCGATTTCCAGCGCAAACACTCTGGGCTGTATGACAGGTTGTGCCCATAGACACAGAATACAGGCAATATTCCACACATAATTACAGTTGTTTATTGTAATTTGCGATTCCTGGTGATTGTATGTTACCACAAATTTTAATGCTATATCTCAATCATACGCGGTAAAAAAGTGAAATATCCGTTCGACAGTCTTTTGCTCGCCAAAGATCCCAAAACTCACAGCGCAAAGTATCTGCTGCACGCGATGACGTTGGTGTGTCTTACTTTTCCGGCTAATCAGGCTGTTGCTGCGACGGGCAAGCACCCGAAGCATTCAACCATTTCAGGCCCAGGCTCTGAAGCGAATGATGTCACGGTACCGCCCAATAACGAGGAACAGGTCACGG
>DWLR01000041.1:0-49068 GCA_018246295.1 Papilio alexanor hazarajatica | reverse complement strand
CACATTTCCCCCCAATGATGCGATCAATGGGGGAGGCCTATGTCCAGCAGTGGACGATCATAGGCTGAGGTGGAGGTGGTGGAGTTAGCGACATTACTATATAGAGATACCATTTTTTATCGTTTCTTTCTTTTATGATTAAGTAAAACTCGACAATCGTTTATATAAATTTTATGTATTTTTAATCTTGAAATTAGGTACCAATGTTTGTATATCCGACACACCGAAATGATCGTAGTCACGCACGATAGATGTCTCTGTATGTTTCCAAAGATCTCCATTTGATTAGAGCGTGCCGCAACGCATCGGCAGTGCGCGACATCTCGCCATGAAATTGGCCGAATGACGCTTCGTGACTTTTCCTGGACACACAGCTTCCTTGTACATTGTCGCTGCAAATGTCACCTGTTGTCGCCTGACAAATGGAGATTTATTTGTGGACGTAAAAACAAAATGTCTGTTTTCATACGTGGTATCTTCATACATGTATGCGCCATCTGCGACACAAATGTGATATTGATAGATGTATATTTTGGTATGTAGTCTAAATGAAATTTGTATGTAATTCAAATTCTCCAATTTATCTTTAAGATAAAAATGTTATACATAGAACGTTTAGTTAGCATACCAACTAAGTTAAAGCTTGTACCAGGACATACAATAAAATTTGTCTGTTCTTAAAATACGAACTTTAACTTAACGTATAGTAGATTATATCTAAAGCTTTTAAGTAACTTAGTTAAACTTATCCATTCACTGGATAAAAATTATGGACAGTTTTTTTTTTCAAGATTTCCAAGCGTCCCATAAAACTTACGTAAAATAAGATAAAATGATTAAATAAGAAAGAGAAGAAATAGTACAAAACTCTAAACTTCATTAGCCTAATTGAAACTGCAATATTAATTATTGTTACGTGACGAGCGAGTAGTTTGGGTGTAACAATGCGATTGGTGAAGCTTTCTTTTTAAATATCTCATCAAATGAGTCGCAGCGGCGCCGGCCGTGGGACCTTATAGATTAACTTCCGATTCCATTAAGACCTACTTATACTAAAAGAGTTATTACATTAGACTTACTAGAAGTCTTGCATATACATATATGAATAAGAGCAAACTTGGAATATCGTCGATTAAAATAATAATAAAATGTTTTCTTACACTGCAATTATTGACTAAATAATATCTTTGATGCTTTACTAGAATAAAATGTCAGTGATGTAAAAAAACGGCAAACGATAAATTACGAATAAAATTTATAATTTGGACAATATATATACAAGTGTTTTTAAATATAAATTTAATTTAACTTAAACACATAATATGTACACTTAATACTTATTACACCACAATTCATAAAAAAAATCACTCACAATAACTGATACGACGAACCAAAAATCATCTAAGTAGTTTTCACACCAATAACTATGACTACTGAAGTATTCCAACCGCTTAATGCACTTTAATATTTGACGATATTATTATAATCTAACAACTAATAATTGAGTATTAATGATGACTTAAGATTTACGCAACATTATTAAATAACGCTTTCAAAGATACATTCCTCACGACTCGCTACTGACCCAGTTAAACATTTTTCATCGGTAACAGATCTGTATCTTAAATGTTTAAATTGTAAATTATTACTTAGTTTGATGTTTTATTAAGATATCATTTTTACTATGTAACATATTTATGTGCTTAGAAGGCGGAACGCTATAATGAAATTTGCATTAAAACGTTTTTGTAAATTGTTTTACGTAAAACTGTAAAAAAATATTAAATTGATTTTATGTATCTAGGATATGCTATTAACCAATTCGTAGATATTTTTTTAATAAGAAAATACTAAGAAGGAAGTCTGTATCTCAGACATCGAAAACATTTTTTTAAATTTTGAAATACTCAATCCCAAAGAATGTCAAATCAACATTTGACATTCTTTCTGATGTTCATTTCATTTCTATTTTATGCAAATTAATTTTTTATAACTAATTTATTGCAGCAAAAATCGAAATAATGAAATTTTACGAAACAAAGATGGCAATAAATAGATATATGTATATTAAGCAAGGCATGCCGAACCATGTAGGAATTGGACTGGAAGCGAAGGGAAGCCAGGAATTCTGTGGTAAAGAATTTTTCTTTCTACGTCGTCGTTGAAAAATAGCCATTATAAGTGAGACTTATGCTTTAAAAATACAAAGGATTACAAGTAAGTACATTAACAATTGACTAATTTATGGATGATAGTTATCGAATTTCCGGTTCACCGATTTTCATTTACTATTACTTTCCAGATAACTTTCTGTTTTCCCACAACTGTTTTGTTCTACTATGTGACAAATAGTGTATACGGCACTTTACAAAGCTGCATGAGCAGTAGTATAGTTGATTTCCATGGAGACCGCAAAGAGTGAACGATAGTAGTCTACTTTGAATTTCCAATTAAACACAGTGACGGTACTGTATTACACAGTGCTAGTATAGCAGCCTATCACTTGATAAAATCCATTTGCCATCAATACGATAGAAATTTGTTATTTGCCAACCGTTTATTAGGTAGCAGCATATAGTCGTAAAACTAAGTTTGATTATGAAATAAAAATAAGATAGTTAGTTATTAGGATATTTCACAAAACAGTATAACTAAACGCTGCTACTATATTGAATGTTATTAAATTCTTGCGAAGTAATTATTATTGGATACTCATTAACAATAACGGCAAAAAGTCGCTGGGTGCGCTGAATACGTGGAGGACCGCGTGCTGTGGAAGGCAGAGAAGAATTGAAGGCAGGGAAATAATACAGGCCTGCGATGTTGATATTTAACAACGAATTAAAGTTAAAAATAAATGTGTATTAGATAAATCATTGTAAATTCGTATAATCCAAGAGTGTTTAAACTTTTTAAAATTTAGTATATTGTAAATTTGTATATGTATAAATAAACCAAATCCTAGTCTTAAATCGTTTCGAAATAGTGATTGTACAGTTCTGCAATAAATAAAAACTTTGCGATTCCTTTAATTTTACGCAACTATTTTATAAGATGTTATCAACATAGAGAACAATTATCATTGGTGTTGTATGGAACGGCAGTGTTGTGAAACGTCGTTAGCAAAATGTCTGCAGTTCCGGGAAGTGCCAATAAGGCGGGGAGATTGTCTTCAAGGTAGAACAAGCATGAAATATTGACTAAAGATGATGCCTAAAGGAACATTTATTATTAATACTCATATCGTTACACTGTTTCATTAACGAGACATCTACAAATATTATTATACAATGGACAATGTGCAACTGATTATCATTATATTAGCAATCACAAACTTTGAGAGATCCTTTCTTATTCCCACTAAAACCTTCTATTGAAAGTACATAAATAGGAAAAGTAATAGAATAACCTGCGCCTCAATGGTCGACTAACTTTGTTGTACATCATATTCTTGGGAGGCGATGGTCAATTTATTTTTAGTGTAATATAAGGTAATCATCATAATCTTTTAGTGATCAATTTTTTTTACAAAAGAAAAAATATGGCAATCTTATTTTGAGGCAGTTGATTTCAAGTACTTAAATACGTTATTTTATTAAGCCAATTAATTGCAAATTATAATTCCCTACAAGTTTACAAACTGAAGTTGTTACGAGAAATTGCCTAGTGTTTAGCGGAAGTATTGACCAGTTGGAAGAAAGTAATCATTTCGTTATATGGCAATAACACTTATTAGGACAGCGCGAGTCAAGTTATTGCAGGCCGGCGGGCCACAGGTTGGCATTTCGCCGGACGTGTTTTAACTTGCTAATTTCACTTCAACGTAATATAGTTTAATCATGTCGAAACACGATATTCACATAAGGGAATATTTAAGTACCATTAGCTTGTCAAATTTACGTTTCAATCAACTTTGTAAGATTAACGGTCTAAGTTAACAAGTCCCGTGTTTCCTATTTCTAAGTATAGACTCGTAAATACAAACAGCGTAGGAAGTATATTAAAATTTGCCAATAATAAGTAGTAAATATAAGTAGAGGTGGTTTTGGCCAAAAGATAATTGATTAGATGGCATTTTACTTAAAGAAAAGAAAATATGCTGATGTAAGCGTAGATGTATGGATGTAGAAGAAGCGAGAGGTGCTCCAGGATCCGTACCAAATAGAAATCCTGAACCCCTCTGGGTCACGGGCGAGAGTGTTATGTGTGTAAAAAATATTAGTCGAACATGCACGTTTAATGTGTGGATGTAAGGGTATCGAAATAATGTTGTTACACTCTATTAATACATAAGAGGAGAGCGCAGAACTTAACTCTAGGCACAATGTGAAAAATTACCGAAAAGACGGATATGGCAGTATTGTCCGGTTACGAAAAGCTTGGCTTGATAGTAACGTGCGGTGCGCAGTGGAGCCATTAAGTGCTAAGTGCTCGTCCGCGGTCACCTGCGGGCTCTAATCTTTCACTTTCACTACTTTGCAAAATGGAGCTACAATAATTTTTTTTATTGGATGCGGTATACAGACTTACAACTGTAAACGATGAACTTAATTTGTTAAGTTTGAATTGTTATACATTTACGTTATGTTAGCTTAAAGTTGATTTATTTTGATAGTTAAGTCAGCATATCACTAGTTATAGGCATAATTACATAAATATCTCTTTTATATTATATTCATAAGTTGTAAAGTTTGATTGCTTGGAAAAAAATTAACTTATATGCTACATACATTTAGTTACATTTTAAAAATGATTTGCATCATTTTCTAAGACCGTATCGTATTCCTTAATGCGTGTACTAAATCCGTTATGTACTGAAAAAAACTTGCTCACGAGTATGTGCCTAATAATTGCTATAAAAAATTAAAATATAAAAGATTTTCTTCCATCAACCGCATTTACACCATAAAATGACATGGATCAGTCGCCAATTGTAGCGTTTTAATACAAGAAGAGCAGGACATCCGCGTACTAAAATATGATATATTTTGTAACCATAACAGATTGTATAACATAGGAATTAAATACAAATACACGACAAAGTACGTACTTGTAAATAGTAAAATGAAATAAGTTTTTATAGTTTTTAACAATAACATCAATTACAAAATCTTATTAGATATAAAGTAATTAGCACTAAGACATCAATAAAGCCCTGAATTCTATGTTTTATGTTTTCTATTGTTGTCATCGAAATTGCAATCAACGTAAGTGTAGTTCTTTACAATTAGTAAAGTTACATACATTTTCCCTGCTATTGTCAGCTTGACTTTGTAGTATAATTAGTATACACACGGAATTATGTAGTTTGTATAGTTTCTATAAAAAAAAGAAAAGACCAAAATGTGTAAAAGAAAAAAAAATACTAATCCGTTATCGATGTGAACCTATATCATTGACACCTGGAAGCTGGGCGGATACTTGTCTATTAATACTTATTAATTTATAAACATTAGTCAAGCGCTTTCGCCTTCATTTTAACTTAAAAAATATTTTTTGCGTTCGAGTCGAATTATCGGTAACTTTATGTGTATTTTCTAAAAAAAAAACTGGTTTCGTACAAAGGTTATTGAACTAAGCTGCGATTTCATAAGCGAAGCGTCGATTTCAAAACTATATTTTAAGTTATTGTATTACGATACATTAAATTATGAAAATGCGAAACACGTCTGTACTTCTAATAAGATAAGAATTAACTGCAGTAGTTTATTATTAGATATAGAACTATACATTGCTATTAATATTGAGATTCTCTAGTTTGTCTCAAGGGCCTTTTGCATAAAATAGTCATATTATATTAACTTATGCCTATGAAAGGCTATACATATAATTAAAAAAAAACTACAGTAATCTTCCTATAACACGGTACTAACGCATTTTCATATCACGCGACTTCGTGTCCCTCGTATAACACGTGTTTTCACCATTTAATGCGGGGATAATCCACGTTGCATTTCTGAACAAGATTTTTTTTTATTTAAAATGTTCTTAGTTTGATTTTAATAAATCGCACATATTTTGTTCATAACATAGTTTTCCCCAATATTCTATTTAAAACCCCGGGGAACTAAAATACCGTGTTATAGATTGTGTAACGATTACTTAAAGGAAGAATTACTGCCATCTGACAGTAAATATTGTAATTTTTTAAATAATTCAATGGCTTAGTCCAAGAAAGAACAATAGATGTCGCAAAAAAAAAATAAGTTGTAAAACTTTTATCACGCTTTCTATCTTATGAAAAAAAATTTACTGATTTTTATTTCTTCAAGAAACATCACATTTACAAAGAGTTAGTATTATTTTTAAAGTTATTTATAATGGTGATTACAAAATTTTGCAACATGATCGTAGGGAATTAGAAAATATACGTTTGCCATCTCACGGTAAGTATTGTAACTATCTAGTTTCCCAGTGCTTCAAGCAGTGTTAGAAGTTCTAATAAATAACAATAGATGTCGCATCAGACTGAAAACAGATTATCGTTTTATTTAAAAAACAAGATGATTTTTGTAATTTCCTAAAAACATCACATGTATATTCGTAATTAATTATTATTTTAAAATGGTATAATATTATTTCATATATGTTTAACTTATTATAAACATATTTAAGAGCAGAATAAATATTTTTGTTGGCTTAATGCGAAAGTATACCGATAGATGGCGAAATCCTAATATTATGCGGCGATATAATTGCATGCCTCGTAGAAACGACATTGCCTGAAATAACATTATCGAGAATAAGCTGAATGCCAACGTAACAGTAGGATCCATAAAGGAAATAGAGAGTCGCCATCGAGGAGCTATGATCATGGCTCAAATCAAAAAATTAGGTATCCTCATCGATGACAGTCTAGGAAGGTTCGTGTCGTGATTACCTACATATAACGAAATTAATTGAATTATAGAAAGTAAAATGAACGATTGTAAAATGCTATGTATGTAATATAAATCATTGTTTAATTACGAATGTTTTAGAAGACGCAGAATAGACAAAGTACCGGAGAAGATAGATTCTAAAAATTATTCTTTGGAGGAGGACAGCATAAAAGTCGAGCAAAGTACCAAACCTCCGAAGATGGTGTTTTGCAGCTTGGAAATGTTTAAAAATAAACGCGAGCAAAATATTATAATAGATTTAACAGGCGATGATTCAAATTGAGGTACAAATAAAGTAGCCAACGTAGTGTTATATGTAGTAAATTGAGACTGTCCTAAAATGAATTGCGAATAAAAGTATTTTTTAACTGTGGTAAATTGTTGTTCCATATTATGAATTATTTTGGCTTCCCAAAGATAGTCTGGTAATTTTAAACTTGGCTTAGAAAGAGCTTTATATGCTTTGTTTAAGAAATATTATTTAAAAAGTTAAATAGATAAAAAAGGGTTTTAATTCAATTCTTTCCATTTCCTATCTCAAAAGGTATAGTAAAAAGTCGTCAAGTACATATTGTTGCTTAAACTGTCGTGGGTAAAGTGGAATGCATTAAAAGCCGCGGAACAACAGTAAGTCGCTGAGAGCAAACCCGTGTCCGTTAGGTCATTGAGGGCGTCTGTGTTGCTATGCCATAGACCGAGTGCACACTAAGTTTCAAGCAATTAAACTACTAGTAAGTAGCTATTAGTAAATAATATATTTTGTGACTTTATAGCCAAAAATTAGCTATTATTAGCTAAAGGAAGTGATAACCAGGGAATGTTAAATGTTTGCAGCCCGAAAATATCTCCTTTCCATATCCTTTTCCTCTACTTTTTCTTATCTGTTTTTCTCCACTTTCTCATGCAAAGGTTGGGGACACATAAGTTACGCTTTTACTTGTTGCGGTTATTGAGTAGAGATAGTAACTTAAAACTAAGCTTAAGCGAGCACCTGGCTCGTTCGCAACCTTTTATTATAAAAATGTCTTAAAATATGAACAAGCAATCAAATGTACATACACAATGTATATGTATAATTGTACGAATGGTATACAAAACATTCAAACAAAGTAAAAATCAAATAAAGTAAACAAAGAACCATCGCAGCTTTTATTTTCTTTGGATCTATCGAATTTAAGTAAAGTGCACTCCGCTTTACCACTAAGTGTATGGTACTGTGCCCGCTGACCCGCGTCACGTCATTAAGTCGCGGAGGCTCCATTCTGAGTCCGCCACAGCCTCAGTCGCCGGCGTCGAGACCCAAGTGCTCGTAACATGTTGTGGATACTATACCTGCTCGCCTTTATTGTAAGTATCAAGTGCTTAACTTGAACGGCGCCGAGTTTATTCCTCTTGTTCGTGCATGCAGTTTGTTTAAGCAAACATTTGTTTAAGCAACAAACATATTGAGGATTGTTACGAAAACACTACAACTCTGTGTAATTGTCTATTTGTCTATTTATGTAAACACACTGTATCATTTTTTTTGCCATTCTAACTACGCTTTAACGCTTGTGCTAGGATATGGGAATCGATATTAGTCGAATGGCAGGATTCTAAGCCACGACCTCATGGTCGGTAATCCGTACTCTTAATCATTGGGCTATTGGCGCTTCAATTGATGACATATATCGCTGAGATATATGTCATCAATTGAAAGACTTACAAGTTTTTAAATAATTTATTAATCGATATATGAACTTACAAGTTCAAATTTAGAAAACAGAAATAATTTAACATTTTTGTTTTAACATAATGTTTCAGATTACAGTCCGGACTAGGACAGGCACTTGGAATGAAGCGTCAAATAATAACGGATGGACGCCAATTACAAGAGAAAGAGTATTTGGTGGCTTCGAAAGAAATATGTTTGATGAGAAAATTGCTGAAGAAGTTTATAACCGGAACCAAAATAATGTTGCGGTGACTACAAATTCTGTAAATAATCAAGAAATTATTGTGCCCCGCTACCTTAACTATAATACTAATCGGAATGAAAGATTAAGTTTTTATAATATATCAAACGGAGCAGGTGAGTTTCATTGGCATTTCTTGTTACTGCATAAAATGTTGGTGTTGTTAAAAATATTGAAACAATAGCGGTTACTTCCCCATAAGCATAACATAACTCTATGTTTTAATACTTATCTATTATAAGTATTTGTTCACTTATAGCTATTCAGGACAATTCATTTTCAGAACCAAATCAAGAAAACAATGAGTATGAAAGAATTGTATCAAGCAGTGCAGGATATCGAAAACCTAAAGTTATTTCTAGAGGCTATCCCATATTTGCCATCAACAATTTAGCTTTCACGAATAAAAATGAGGAAAATAATGCACAGAAGGAAAAATTAATGAAAGATGCAAGCGTTAACCAATACGAAGTTACAGAGAGCAACGAAGCATTAGACTTACTTACACAACAAGGAAACTTAAACATTTATAAGAATAGAAGTGACCAAGTGAAAAAACTAAATGAAACAGAAACCGTTAACAATGCAAACAATTTAACATCTAAATTACTGAGTATCCTCTCAAATTATAATATCAGAGTCAATGACGTTTTACCAAACTACGAACTCTCCCGGAACTTTAAGCGAAATCCTCCCAAACAGGAGTTTTTCCTCCTTCCTATACCCATCAGATATTCTAGCAAGTATAACGACTTAAATAATTTTGCTGTTGATCCAATGCTAGTAGTGTTATTATCAAACTACGGTTATAACTTTCCCGGACAGCACGGACTACGAAATAAATACTCCAGTCTCTACGGACAATTGGCTCCTAATTTCATTCATAATAATAAGCCCTTTGATTTTTATAAAGTTTATTCTGACACCGATTCATCGCAATGATATCGACGAATGCAATTTCATTAAGCTCTCACAACTCTAACATTTTAAATTAAATGTATTTAGATGACCTATTATTTATATACCATTTTGATCATTTTCAAAAAATTTTAGTTTATATAAAACTTTTCAATTAATTTAACTAATTTTAGTCTAATTAATAACAATATGCGTCTTTGTTTTGATTACAAACGAACAGGAACACAAGTACTCTAATTTTATTTAATGTAATGTTTTTTGCTAGCGATATTTTTTTAATCTATGAATGCATTGCCAGAGGGTTTTGGAACCATCAAAGGACATAAAGGTAGCACGCTTTAGGCGTTCAGGGAAAAGCCTTTAACTTAAGACAAGGGTTAAGCCGCCACTTTGTCTGAGATGGAAACTCAAGCTGAGAATAGCCAAGAGGGTCACTCCTTAGTT
Source organism: Papilio alexanor hazarajatica (assembly GCA_018246295.1). NCBI lineage: Eukaryota > Metazoa > Arthropoda > Insecta > Lepidoptera > Papilionidae > Papilio > Papilio alexanor. The sequence continues at coordinate 38,870 of DWLR01000041.1, read as the reverse complement.
ACCACAGGTAAAAAATAGCTTTGTAGTTAAGTTTTTACTGAGTTATACTAAGTATATGCACCTTTATAACATCACAAAGTTCATTTAAATCAGTTTTTAACATCCCGAACAATTACGGTTTTATTAGTGGTTTGTTTAAAAATAAACTCTCAAATAAATATTTTTCTGCCATATTACTTACTCGTTTAATTTAATTTAAGGAACATTTACTTTAAAATAAATCTATTGAGTTTAGATATTTATATTAGTTTTCCCCTATTTAAGTTATGAAATTGTCGCCCCAGAGAATGATATTAGGTACTCTAAATAGTATTCCTGGTGTACATACATTGTTCAATCGAAACAAAAAAGGTTGTACTAAACTTACGTTTAGCTTTTGTAGATTAGAACAAAAAATACATGACAAAACTTTAACAGAAAACTTTTGTTAATTTTTGAATAAGTTTCGGGCAACTGCTCCAACAGTGTTAATTTAATTAAAAGTTAATCAAACTTTCTCAATTTTAGACTACCTACCTAATTTTTGCTAACTTCATCTTGCCTTAATTTAAAAAAAGATGGATAACGGTAGCATAGGTGACTTGTTTTTATAATAACAGTGAATTCTAAATACATTAAAGCTAAAGCTTATAAAATATCATTAATTAAACAAATCTAAAGGCAGCTCAAATATGAGATGAAAACATAATAAATAAATAAACAATTTAAAGTACACTTTGTGAAAAAAGCTATGTTGTTCGTCATTATCAAAATTAAATTATAGTCTATTTCCATTTCCAATTGTATTTCTTTTATCCATAACAATAAATTCGCGTGTAACGCAAACATTCGTGCTATTAGATGCTACTGATATGCTACAAATTGAATTAACATGAGACCATTTCCACACGTGTGTCGTCAGTGAACTAAGTGCATCTGCACTAGACTCAACGTCGCTTAATCTCTTGCACTCTGCCGATTCGATTTGTGAGCGGACAGGTCCCCGCCAGCTAATTTCAATCGCCTGACCAATTAATGCTCCAATTAATCTATGGAACTGAAACCTCAACGTTATGAGAGCTATATGCTTTTTGAACAACTTTAATGTAACTCAACAATATCGGTGGTAAGTGAAATTCTTACAACCTCCTAGTTCTCCAAATCTTCTAGTTTTTCTATTTTGTGGAAATTAATAGGTTATAATTTCATACCTAAAACCTTCAAAGTTCATGTCAAATATTCATGGCATGTTCTTAAGAAATAATTTCCACTTATAAATATTCAAAGGGGCTTCTTGGCCGATATTTTTACCGCCATTAGCCGACTTCATTATTTAGACCCGGAAATATTTTGTCTGAGAGCGCCCTCTCTCGGGGGAATGAGGATCAAGTCTCCCATAAAATTAAAATTTTCACAAAGCCCCGGCTTACCGGGCTATGCTATGATTGTTTCAAACCCGGACCCCGCAGTACTACTTAACGATTGAGTGAATACAATAATAGATTCAAATTTCTAATGTATTTTTATTTTTAAAACGAGAAAATAATTTCTTATAGAGACCATAACAGAGCAATTTTGAAATTTAAATTTAAAACTAATTGTAGCGGTATTGTTGACCGTTACACTGAATATATGATTTTTTCATCTAAAAAAAGTCTATTCTGACTTGGGAATTTTATCCCCAAACTTAATCGAAATTAATCGTGTTGTTACTGTTTGACATAATCGGTTACACACACTGCACAATCTAGAACGAAAATAGACAAGTCTAAACAATGCGGCGTGGTAGGCTGTGGCACATCGTCGTATCGTGCGCAGGGCGGACGACCGACGAAGGGCGGATGGAGGGCACAGGGTGGGCGGCATCCACCAGACCGACTAATGCCGATTACGCCAGATTCTCGTTTTTTAATAGGATTACCCGTTTGAGCTCTGCTCTGGTACTCGTTACTTATTCACGCTTGTCTCTTGTCTTTTCCACCATTATATTAATTTTAAACTTTAAACAATTTTAAACTGTTTGAAATAGCGTGAAAAAGTATTGACATAGTATATTTAATTTAAAAAATATTAATAATGCACAAATTAACAGTGTTAGTCAGTTTATAAAACTAATATGCATCAAACTTGCATTGACTTTAACCCGACAACAAATATAATTTTATTATTCGGCGTAGTTCCACTCTTTATATATGTATGTACCGAATTCGGTTTATTGTCAGAGGTAGCAACCAGCGTCAACTTTGCTCGGTTAGCTCTCTACCCGTATCTACAAACAAATATAAATAAAATATAGTCTAGATAGTAATCTAGACTATATTTTCACTACTACATTTTACTCTCAGCCAGTAGGCTGATAGGAGAGTTTTGTATTATGAAAGAATTTTTAAATCGGGTTAATAGTTTTGCGTTTATTCTGCAGAAGCAGTCAAATCTCTTCAATAACTATAATTTAAATAACTTTCTAACTATATTCAAATTTTCTAATTATTATTGTAGTGCTGATCAAAAGTGTTATGACCTCAGGGCGAAGGCCAGTTAAGCTCCACAACGTCTGGCGATGTCGTTTTGTCTCAAAGTTTGAATCGTTATGTGCTACCTAACAACTTCATTTAAAAATTTAGTGTCTCTGGGGATAAGTACTTTGAAACGAGTACAAATATTCTAAATACGTTTTATTTTATACTTCTCACTTTTTTAATAAGGCGAGGTGGTTAATTTTTATATTTGTTCCGATCTATGCAGAATGAATAACCATATCTTTAGATCTTGCAGTTGTATGCTTGGGTTTGGGATTTAATTTTATATATCACATCCCAAGCACCCAGACATATTTTCTATGGAAATTACAACGTTTTATTTTATTTTTGTAATTTAAATAACCTCACGGATCATCCTTGGTAAGACACTATGTTCTTTTGCGACGATTTGAGGTTTATAAAATCTTATATTAATCTTTAATTAACAAAGTGCAGAATACCTGAATTCCTGAATTTCAATGTGTAGTGTTCGCGTATATATAAGAAATCATTAGATGAAACACCTCTTAGTAAAATCCTTGACATAATTAAACAAGAACCTTATCTGCATTGATTTTGTTTTCAATTCCAAATTCATTTAATCTAATCTAAAATGATAAAAATTCGCAAAAACATCGTCAGAACACGTCACCCACGGAACACATCATCGAAAACGTAATCTAAACTTACAGAATATTTTACGAATATCACCAAACAAAAGAAAAACTGTAACAGTCAAATAAAATAAATGAGCGATAATAGTCTCAGAGAGAATCGATCAATCATTGTTTGTCTTCACGCTGTAAGACAAATAATACGACAACTGAACGCGAAAAATAATGAAACGTGTATTTATCACTAAAATAATTTCTCATATGATACGTAACCAAAAAGGTGGCATATTACAACCTGAGCTTGCAGAGCTTGCGGAGTTTGCGAAGTGGAACGAGAAGTTAACGAGTTTCATTTATTTATATACATATAAAAATATATATGTATACAAATATAAGCGTTTTACATTTAGCATATTCGCTCTTCTTCCTTGAAATTACTCTTACTATATCAGGAACAATCAAAAAATATATTTCAGATTTTAAAATACGTATCAAATTTCTTTAGTTTCTTCAAAACTAGGAAAGTTTTTACTCACTCGTCTAAGGCTCGCATTTCTATTTATATAATCTGGTTTTAATATTTAGTACCGGAAGCTACAGTGACCATACCCTCAGGGAGATAATCCAAATGTTTTTATACTAAGACTGGTATTTTAAATAATCTGATTATTCGGTTAAGATTATATTTTGATTCAGTTTTTTCAGTTAATATAGGATTATAATACACCATTAAAAATTTTAAATATGTTTTTTATATAACTTCTCACGACTTTAATCACAAACGAGGTTGACAGAGATATGAAGTATTTAAATAAGAATGAAGAATTTAATAAACTAAATAGAACCCATTAAACTTCAATTATTGATGGTAGGCGATTTTAGTGTATTGTAGTTCTAGTAAAATTAGTGTCATGAGTGGTAATTGCTGTGAGTCTAATGTCAACAGTATAAATATCTCTGATCATAGAAAATTGACTGTGGTTTGACAAATTGATTGTGTGTGTTGACTTATGGCAATTGGTTTCAAAAAATATAATTGTTTTTTTTTAATTGATATCTAAATAAGATAATTTGGTATGATTTTGTGTCAAGTAATACTTTAGTTGATTTATTTGTTCATATAGCCTATAGTATATGTGCATTTCACAAGCACTCTCAATTAAGAGATAATTTTATTACAATTTACCTCTTTGAATTTCAACTTTACCAGCTCCATTTAAAGTTATTCTATCTTACAACACAATTATCGGAGCACTTCACAGACTTACACTGAGCGGTAACGTTTCTCTACTTGTCGTCTTGCCCTACGCTCCGCCAATTAATAATCGCCGAGTGACTTCTCGCTTTGATTAGAGCTCGCCGTAATGCCTGAATTACTTTCACTTAACTTCAGACGACATTATTACTGAGATCGGTACACGGTAATGACATAAGAGGAGCTATTATAACTGATTAAGATTCTCGCAACGTTTATAATATGAGCTCAGTATTACACTTGACCTTTAGACAATTTGACAATACTATCTATTGTCTGAGTATGGGGGCTAATATCGGAAACTATAGGAGGTTATTGCCATACATAATATATCATACCCCAACAACTCCGGGAATTGATTACAATACACGCGGCTTTACAACATGGTACCACTGTTACTTACCACTAACAATTAAATAGTTGAATGGGCGACTCATGAAAGAAAATATCACTAGGGTTAATCAAATAGTCAGTCAGCCTAACTTTAGTCCTCTTCCCCTACCCACCATTTTCTATTTAGGAAATGGTAGGAAGGGAAAGATGAAGTGAAAGATACGGGAAGGAAATATCCAATTTTTTGTCTATCCCCTCTTCTGTCTATTAATGGTAGGCAACGCATCTGCAACTCGCAAGTGCTTGTTGCAGATGTCTGTCAGACGTTTGCCACCGTCTTGTATAAAAAAGCTGCACACAGTAACACACATCTGCATTGTCCAAAAATCCGGCAAATGTTCACGTAGCAAATTCCCAGATTTCTGTTAGTGTACCTAAATCGAAATAGTCATTAATTAAAATTTAGTTCGAACGTGCGGTCGGTGCAGTTAGTTGCATTTCAGCGGGTACACAGGCCACGCCAATTGTGCGTTCCAATGTACCATAAATAAATCAATTGCCCATTATGCGGTCCCCATACATATTTTTAATATAAATTTACTAGCCGCTAATGGCACGCAGCCGCTGCTGCTCCATTAATCTAGTCCTATTGTGATTTATTAGTATTGAACATGGACCGTTTGTGTTTAGGTTTTGTAAGTTTGTAAGCACTTTAAAATTTTTATAAGATGAGCAAAATCTCAATGTCGCAAATAAGATAACAGAAGCAATCCGCTTGCGCTTGCTTGAGCAAAAGTTAAGTGAGGATGAGAACGGTTATGTAGTTACTTATAATTTTTTATATCACATAATTCATTTAAAATATTTTTGGTATACCCTACCTGCCCAGGTTAGGTAAAAAGATGTGACATTATTTTTTTAAAGAAATAAAAGAGATAATAAATCTAGTGAAACGATGCGATGTTTAAAGAGGCTTAAAATAAGAATTACAAATATCACAGCAAGTTTGTCAGCCTGCGGCACTTTAGGGTGGCTGGGTAGGATGTCCACTAGACCGATTAAAAATAGATCGAGCACCAAATTTTCGTTTTTTTTTTCGGCTTATCCGGCGTTCCTTGTCGCTCGGTTTCTGTTAGAGTTAATTGTATGAGCTGTATATTAAAATGTACATACATGCATATAAGTGGAGAATATGCATAGGGTATATAGGTCGATTTAAATTTCTCTTTCGCTTCGTTTTATTTTAACTAATTAGATTTTTTGTATATATATTTAAATGCTGAACAGATGTCGTCCTTGTACTCACGAAAAAATCTTTGGTCCACCTTCTGGGTCTAATAAGGCTGCATCGAGCTGCACGGTAGCTTTTTATTCCATCGCACTATGCCATATAAATTGATTACTGATATTTTCTATCGATTTCTACTTTACGTCACTAATCTAGAAAACATAAATATTACAAAAATATTTTTTCGACAAGATAATAATATTTGATATTTGTAATCAATAAACAAAATCAAGAATTTACCTAATTCCAGAAAAATACACGGAATTTTTAAATTTGGGTCTCCGTTACTCATCACCACGTGACACGTAAATCACAGCATTATGTTGCTATTTGAATTAAAAGATTAAATTAAAACGTTTGCACTGCATGTGTAACAAAAAGGACGCGGCAGAGGGCGCACGGAGGCTAGGAGTTCCGAATCGGAAATTAATCGCATTTCCACGAGGCGACGAAGTGGGCCAGACTCAGCGTTGAAATATATTATTGCGAGTTAAGTAACTGATTTCATTATTATCGTCAACTGGAATAAATGTTTTCGTATGGTATGGACCTGGATAATATCTGTGACGTGTTCGGGTGTCATGAGCGGGTCGGGCAGGCAAAGTTCTACTAGACTGGCGTCAAGTAGAAGAATAGCAACATATTTGCAACTCACCTTGTTGATGCAAGCGTCTATATGTAGCAATAGTAAATTCTTCCAGAAAAATGTAATGTATATAAGACAACTGTAATTAAAAATCTAAAATAAATGATGCCTCCTCGACATCTCCTGTAATCGATACGCATGTATTTTAATGTTTCTTACTAAGCTTACCGCTTAAATACCCCGCCTCGCAGTCTGCGAAATTAGTTGAAGCTTTGGTGTTGCAGAATTTAAGCAAGAGTGTAATGAAATCTTGTTTCACCAAGTCCCTGGTAGTTCATAAATTCACCGCGGCTTTTACACAGACACCAACACACGACCTCTTCCCAGATACTTTGCACATTGAGATATATTGCTCGATTGCTTGGTGTAACTCTGTAAATGTTACTGTTTCTTAAATTAAAGAATTAATAGTTAACTGAAATTAACTATAACCGGGTATGTCCAGAAAGCACTAACAGGACATTGCTAGAGCTACATGCATCAGCAGTTGCCTGAATGGACTGATCCCGGTCGGAAAGTATCATGACCTCATAGAAAGCTGGCTTTAAATAGAAGTTTATTTCTGCATTTCGCTCAATTACTGAGGTACCCACTATCTTAATCCAATATCCCTTTTTTAATCAAACTAGCTACTTAACAAGCAATGGACGTTTAACAATGTGAAAAACCATTTCCAAGTTTGTGCAATTTACTGTGCGCGCAAGTCACCCCGGGATTTAAATTTCACGTAAGGAATTTTAATTTACCCTTGTTAGCGACATGTTTGGAAACACCGCGTGTTGCGTTACCAAACCGAGCAAAGTGCTTCAGTAATGTAAGTCGAATTGCATCGTGGTGCGACGATACATTACACCGTGAATAGTACACAAATTTGTATTTTATTTTGTAGACAAAAGGTGTAGTTTGGATTATGATACTCATTGTTTATGAATATTTATTAAGATGATCGTTTAGGGGAGACATTGAAATTAATACAGTATTGCGAGTCATTTTAAATCTATTGTTTTTTGATATTCATTTACACGTTGACGAAATAATGAGTTAGTGCAGTTTTCTAATAAATGTGTAATTAAAAAAGTTCGAGTCTGTTATTTATTCTCGTGAATCATTCCTTGAACAAGTTTAGGCATAATTGGTAAACTTAACAAAAATGTTAATAATATAGGTTAACTCTATTTTGTAAAATAAAATAAAAAACGTGTTTCCAAAGTAAGCTCCAAGGAGTCGACAAGCAGGAAATGATGCGGGGCAGGCATCATATATTAATCCGATTGATAGTATATAATTCTAGACTATTATTACTAAAAGGATTTTTTATATTAATATTAAATAAGAATAACATTATTCTTACATTTCGTTAAGAGTGCAGTTGAGCATCGGGGCAACTGCAGGGTGAAGGTGTATTCACTGTGGTGTTAAAATTCAAACAAATTATATTTTTAAAGATTAACTTTAATGGATCTATAAAAATAAACTTAACTGTGTAAAGATCAAAATAAAATCATTAATATAAAATTTTAATCACTATCGCTTGTATCTTCGTTGGCATTTTTTATAAAAGAATTTTCTTCTGCGTGTTTCATGTCGTCACCTAAATGTTTGAAGTACTTAAAACATTGTAAATTACTTTTATTTCTTTCCGTATTCATTTTTTAAATATAATTCAGTCGAGACACAAACGACAGGTCACAACCTTAACGTTTGAAAGTATGCCATCAACTGGTCACTCTGAACTTGACTTTCTAATTAGGAACGATTTGATTGGTTGCGGGGCGTGGCCGGATGACAATAATGTGTCACTGCATTCTTAAACTTTACTATCAATTTAACGTATCCTTACAAAAATATAATACGTCATCCAATGCGAAACTTAAAATTCCTCCCTAGATAATTTATCACTTCTCAGACACCTTTACGTTATTCGAGGATATGTCTCCTTAGTACCTTCACTAGATCCAAAAAAGATTTATTCATCTGAGCCGATGTAAGGATGTGCAGAATTTCATAAAAAGTATGTTAATACAATTTGGTACTAATAATAATAATAATAACAACAAAAAAGTTAAGTAATCGATATTAAAATGTTTATGTACTATTTGCATACTTGCTATGTTCTACCAATTTGCTTGGTCAGTCAAAAAAGATGGTTCACTCATATATGTATATACAGTCCTTTAATTTTATACTTCTCTTTCAGTATAATATAGTTGATAAAATAGAAAAAAATATTTTGTATTCCACAAAACTTAGACCATGTTAATTGCTGGTTTAAAGATCAACTCACGGTGTCATGAGTTTTTCTAGCATATGCTAATTGATTGAAATATTTACTAATTAATTCAAGATATCAATATTTAGATGGAATCTTCTATTTGGGAAGGTAGAAAGCGTATATTTTAACTTGTGAATTAATTCTTCGTTCAATATGTGGTCTATTATCTTATTAATAAAACTCTTTTAGCGTAAGTTTAGGCTAAATCATAGTGTATTTAATATTATATCACATTTATATTGCTTTGCACATCGAATAAGATATGCGACATTACCACCCCTGTAATGGGGGATGAAAAATCCCGTGTCACCCCGCGGCAGTTTCCCGCTAATGCGATCCGTAGGTTAACTTCCGAATTTACATTTTTATCTCCCCCCACCCCAGAACATTAGTCCGGGTGTAAAACAAGAGGTCGCCCTGAATGCTCTTAATTGCTTGTCGTGCGATTGGAGTGGAATGCAATATGCAATATAAATGCAAATCAACTACTTCTGACGCTATTGTTATGCGGATTAAGTTTTTTTTTACAAATGCATATTAGAGATTAAGTATTTTAACTTAGGTTATGTATTATAATATATATCTTTTTAATATTATATATATGTTGTTGCCAGCATTGGGGGGAAAATGTGCCATAATCGCCACGCTCGGCAGGCGGGTTGGCGATCACAGTATGTTCCACCGTACTAATAAAGGACGTTGCTGCCGTCCTATAATATACCTTGTACCATATACCTTAATCGAAAACATCCGGAATTAACCGCCAACAATGTAACACGTCTATCAAAGTTCGGAAGGGTACTCGACGTGTAATCGACACAACTAGAAGGGCAGTTAACATCAGACAGCCGACTTCCTTTCCCGAGGGAGAGCGCGGGAACGCCGGGGCCCCAGTGACAGACTGCGGTCACACTGAGCTAGACGATCCGTGGCCGAAAATTGACCTTAGCATCAAACATAGTGCCGATCCCAAACCATGGATACAATTCTTGTGGCAGAGAACTAACTAAAGTGAGATGGCGAATCCAGGTTCGAAGAAATCGAGTAAAGAGTGGGATAAAGTTAGTGTTAATAGTGCGGTGCAGTGGTGTTGTTATGCGGTGGTGCTGGCCCTGTGCGGGTACAGCATGTATCGGCAGCACCGGCTGGAGCAGCGACTTTCACTGCTAGAGGAGAAACATAAGGCTCTGAGAAGACTGGTCGTTGAGTTAGAGCCGGTGGCCAACGCGGAGGAGAACTTCCAGAAGAGGGAGAAGAGAGACGCCAACGAGTGCATCTGTCCACCAGGTAGGATTAATTCTAACAAATTATTACCGAAGCTATAATAATTTTATCTCTAATATTTCTAAGTCAAGGAATTTTTTTTTATAAAATTCAGTTTGTTTTTATATTAGCTCTCCTGAAAATCTTATCTCCGCATTATTTTAAGTTTGCGCAAGGACAATTTTCTCAAAATTAATATGGTTTACTTATCAAAAAAGCGAAAAATTAAAAATGTAAATCGAATTACTTTAAAAGAAAAAGCCTATTGCTTGAACTACAATTGGGGCATTTTTACGTTAAGGGCCAGCGACAGTGTTTTAATGAAATTACGTTTTAGATTGGAATTCCAATCGAAGTATTTTAATTAAACATTTTCCAGTTTCGATTTCGGGCCGCTTAATTGTAACAGTTAATGAAATTAATACAAGTTCGACCCCGGACAAGCCCGAGGTAGCTGGGCCGCCACGGCATCCGCCGCGTCCATGTTTCCCGACACATTGTGTCGCGTAACTGCCCAGCACTTTACAATATCCGGTGACAAACTCAATTGGAACGCCATCTTAGACCTTACAGCCTAATAACAACCATACCTCGCTAATAATAAGGACCAGTTTGTCTTCTCCGATTTAAAAATTTTATGTGACTTTCTAACACTAAGCACCGACACCGCGAGACAAATTGTAACGCTCTATTGTCACGGCCATTACACCTAATAGCCCAATAACAAGTATTGAAAACACTCTTTCAGATCGTGTTCAGGCTTACAAATAAGCTTTTATCCTATTCAATACAGCTATCATAGAATTTCCAATCGGTGCGTGCGAAGGGAAGGTCGTTGACCAACAGCAGATATTAAAAATGAACCTTTAAATTGCTCCATTGATTTGTTATGTACGCTAATAGCGTATTTCCTCTGCTCCTCAAACTCGCCATTGAAAAGAAGTGATTTCAATAAGATATCATCAAACCTTTTGGTGTTAATAGATTTTTCGAGAGTCACACTCCCGGCCCGAGATTGATGTAGGCCGGAAAACGGAAGAAATTCGTGAAACTTTTCGTTTTTAAAACGCCGGGAGTCGGGCGCTCGCTAATTACTTTCCATTGTTAGCGACGCCAAATAAAGGCTTAATTGTTTTAAGTTCGCCGGTGAAGTTACTTCGAACCGTTTCTTATCTGACGGACCAACTCAAATTAAATAAGCGCGAGTTGCTGATGGATTTAGTCTGTTCCGAATGGGTTGTACTTCAGCGTTCGTGTTTAACTTCAAACCTTATTGTTCTTTATGGACTGAGATCGTTGGTAATAAAATACAGTGAAGTGAGTGCTATTTATTATTATATTCTCAACTCGTCGAGTTCATTTAAGCCTTGAGTACTCGATACTTCAGCCATGCAGATCAAACATGAGTCCTCTTATTTATTAGCTCTAGTTATATACCAATTTTCATTAAGATCGGTCCAGCGGTTCTAAAGTTAAATCGAGACGCACAAATAGACAACATTTTAAAACAATGATACATTTAGCTAGAAATGTCTAGTCTAACGTCGATGTGAGGATCTACACCGACGGCAGCAAAATGGACGGCAGGGTCGGCGCGGCGCTATCTATATGGGAAAGCGTCTCGGAGATTCACTGACGTAAATTAAAGCTGGGGAACTTCTGCACCGTATATCAGGCGGAACTGTATGCCCTATATGAGGCCGTTAGGTACATAGTCAAGAGTTCAGCGGTGAGGTTTGGCATTTACTCCGATTCAAGGTCCGCCCTTGAAACGTTACAGACTGTGGATTCCCTTTACGCCCTACTGTCGGAAATCAGGGAAGAGGTTATGGAGTTGGAGCAGAGTGGAAAAGTGATAAAATGGCATTGGGTAAAGGCACACGTGGGGGTGGAGTTCTTTAATCAACTGTATGGTAATGCTACATCTGAACCGCCACTTAGCTCTAAAAGGTCAAATATCGAGTCCATATCTTTTAAAGGCGTCCTAAGTTTTTAGGCGATATTTTAGGCAGTGATTAAACTGAAACTTAAATTTCATTTATATTTCCTTTAGGGGCTCCTTAAATCTATTAGTCAATTGCAAAAATGGGCGTAATTCAAGATAACTGTCTCTTTTTTGTTATGCACTTTGTTAGGTTGTGTTTGTGTTTTTGTGGTTTTTTGGAGCAATAAAATGGTTATTTATATTATTTTTTATTTATTTAGGTTAGGAAATATTTAATTTATGAAAAGAATTGAATATATAAGTTAGTTACTTTTTCTTTAATCTAATACTAAAAATACTTTTTTAATCTATTCTATACATATAATAAAATCGTAACTGATCGGTGTTAGTGTGCGCTAATCTCAGAAGCGGCTTAACCGATTTGGATGCGGTTTACACCAATGTGTAGTAATTAGCTTCACTCGTTAGATTAAGTTTTAATTTCATCTAAATCGGTGTATAAATGAAAAAATTATATCTATTTAAAGTGTTACGTTAAAAATTTCTTCAGAAAAAATGCTATAAAATGACTAGTTAGTTGATTGGGATGAAACTTTAGTTTACTATATATAATATTCTATAAAATGACGGTGGTCCAAAGATAATATAAAGTTACATATAGACATTTTGAAAGGGCCAATGTAACTTGACCTTCAATCTATATTATCAAATGGGCTGATCATGGTTCTACTTAGGCTGGACGCTTCAGTTGTACGGGATTGCGTGTTTATTACAAAGCGGGTGAAAAAATTAACATTTTAAATTTTTACAATGTTGCTTCGTTAGGTCGCAAGATGGCATAAAATAGTAAAAATAGGATTTAGTAAATTTAAAAATTAATATTAACATATGTTATTGGGATTTTCAAAATGTATTCTTTTTTACTCCTCAAAAATAATAAAGTATCCTTGGATAGTCTTAATCTTTTAAGAAATCTGTCGACACATTTTGGGTAAAAAAAATCCCAGCTTATTAAAAGTATGTGGCGATTTAAGTAAAATTTGATTATTTATCCTAAGATTTTAGGTGACTTTTTGGAAGTGATTAAATTGAAACTTAAATTTCACTTAAATTTCTTTACGGGCTCCTTAAATCTATTAGTCGATGTCAAAAATGGGCGTAATTCAAGATAACTGTCTCTTTTTTGTTATGTATACTTTGTAAGGTTGTGTTATTGTTTTTTTTGGCAATGAAATGGTTATTTATTATATTTTTTATTTATTTAGGTTAGGTAATACTTACTTTAAAAAAGAACTGAATATATAAGTTAGTTACTTTTTCTTTCTTGGTAATCCCTACTAATATTGTAAATACGAAAGCAGCTCTGTCTGTCTGTCTGTTACGCTTGTACGACTAAATCACTAAACCGATTTTGAGGAAATTTGGTAAAACGATAGATTTGATCTTAGGAAATGAAATTTGCTACATTTTATTGCGAAAAAAGGGTTGAGGCGGTATAAGTGGGGGGTGGGGGTGGGGGTGTTCGTAAAACCTACTTAAGCGATTATCATGAAACTTTGTACACATATTGTTTTATATTCTTATTCTATAGTATTTATTAAAAAAAAAAATATCATTACATTATAAATGTGAATCATTGGATAGACGTTTGTCACCACGTAACTCCACACCATCTGAACAGATCTGGAAGAAATTTGGCAAAGAGATAGATTATTGTCTGGCACATTACTTAGGCTTAAAAGCCTAAAAGGATAAATCCTGGAAAATGTACGGTTTCTGCGGAACGTTTTTCACCCAGGTATATGTATATGTTTACATATTGATTCATCAATATTGAATTCCACGCGGACGAAGTCGGCTACAGCTAGTATTAATAATAATATCATGCCATCATATCATACTGTCCAATGGTTGAGCATCACTACAGGATCAAGGCTTTAATTTTTTTTTTTTGAAATATTTGTTTTGTCCTCTGAACTTATTGAAGCTGGGCTCGGCTCTGTCAGAGTGCTTCGAAATATTAGAATGTCGGTAACAAACACAGCTCCGATGTAAATTATTGGGATCTAAAGTGTTGTCGTTGATTAGTGTCGAATGGATGTGAATTTATTTCGTGCTAGTCGTTGCGGGCCGTACCGCTAATCACGTCCGATGTTGCGCTAAATCATTAGGTTATTTGCAACACTTGCTTACTGATTTGTGCGCTTCGCGGTCACTCGTACGCTTCGTGTATTAATAAACTTCACTGCTCTGTAAAATCGGAAGTTATAAATTGCTGCACTTCCACATACAAGCATCCCGGTATATTCCACGTAATAAATTTTATTTGACGTATTTTGACCTGTTAGTAAACAAATGTTAAATATTGAAGGAAATGCTTGTTTAGCACAAATATTAGTGATTCAAAAATTTCACTATAAGTAATTCGGGAGCCCTTGTCAAATTGTGGTAATACAGTCAAATCTCCTTATTCGCGGTGTATGCGTTCCGTAAATATGCCGCGAATACAGAAAACGTGGCTATGGAATAGTAATTTATATGGGATTATAGGGGATACGTTCCTAGGTGACAAAATAAAAACCGATTAGAACTGTGAATAAAGATATCTTAGATTAATCAAAAGAAATATTTAATCTAATATAGGAATTGGGTCGCATTTTTTTAAATCCTAGAATAGTAAAAATGCGAATGAAGGAAGCGAGAGTAAGGAAATTTTACTGTTGAGTGGGATAACTTTCAAGGATCGGTCCTGTGTGGTAATGTTGCTAATTTTTAGGCGACTACCTAAAAGCAATAGACCTAATATTTGCACGCTAAGATTGCGATCGGTCAAGCAATTGTAACTAACCTGCTAATTATTGACTGCGGGCACATATTAGATTGCATATTTTTAGGACATATTTCAAAGAAATCACGAGAGCTGCACAATACAATTCTCCTTCCCTGTTCTTCTTTGAAAGGAGAACTACTATATGTTACTAACATTTGGTACATACGATCCTTTTTTATCGTACTTCAATTAATGCCTGATCAAAATGTAGTTACTTTCATCATAATAGGAGTTTAAAATTTATTGCAAAAAGTCTCTTCTTAAACTCGCTCTATGAAATAACTGAGGGAATTAAATTGTAAATGAAAAATAAGTTTTCTCGAAGCTTTATCCGGAATGAAAGTTTTTAGTGCAACAACACGCCATAAATCTTGTCACGCCATGGCGGCCAGAAGTGCAATCGCGCTTACGTGGCGATGCGATCACACAGTGAGTTTTTTACTAACATGATGTGTAGTGTATACGACATGATGGTAAAAAGCTTGCTCAGTTTTACAGAATTGGTCGAAGGAAGAAAACGACTGTTGTAAGATTATCATTGTATTTAAGAAGACACAAATTTTAAAGCTGACTAAAAATCTAACTCAAGATCATCAGATTTCTTTAGCAAGCATTTGGGTATCAAGACGTCCCCACTCAGTAAAATAAACTACATACGCGTCCCGACCAGTACCGATTGTTATTAGAAAATACCGTCTCTCGCAGAAAAATGAAAAGTTTACTGCTAAGCAAATATGTATGTCGAACTGAGCTGATCAAGAAATGTTGCCGACTGCACATTTATTTATATCGTCTATAATATTATGGTAATTAATCCTGAACTTTAAAAAGCAATTCACTTATTCAATATGCGACGCAGCAACTCACGAAGTGCAAAACATTTAGCTGGGCACTTAACCTATTATCGGTTTTCTCACTCAGTACTGAATACAAAATAATGTTTTTTTTTCTTATTGTAAACTAGAAAATGCGATCAAAGAATTTTTAATAAAGCGTTACTTTAGTTTAAAATTTTGTAGGTACTTTTCTGTTCAATGAAATACAAATTTGCTATAGCCTAGTGTTCTCGCATAGTATCTATATGTATTAACAGCATCGACTTTCTACACTTTTTTCATTTACTTAGAATTTTTTTATCTACTAAAATTTCTGTTGTCAGATAATATGTTATTTTTGTATTAATTTTTTGCCCCACTGACAGCGATAGAAAGTTTTATTTATTAGAGTGAAAAACTGCACTTCCGCACCGTCAGACGTGGGAGCAACACGTTTACTTACACAGCTACACGGCTCACCAGACGTGTAGCTCTCCAGACATGAGGCCCATACCGACTAAAAAAACCCTCTCTATGGACTTTTTTAAACCCTCACGGAACAATCATTAAGTATTACTTCGTGGGGGTGGTATTAGCAATTTTTGCTTTTTCCCATACATTAAGCCACTTAGTCCATTTAATTGGCTCTTCGCCGTTCTTCTTCAGCATGTCGCAAGTATTTCAACACTATAGCGGCGTACTGGCTTACTTTGTTCCATGCTTCTTCCGTCTTGAGTATGTTCTGAATCAAGTTTCCGATTGTTGTGTCCGATCACATTCTCCAAATCTTCACGCTACGGCGTCACAGGGTAAGCGGAGAACAAGTGTTCAGCGTCCTCGGGCACACCGCATCCGTCTGGACAATCGTGGAGATCGTCGTGCCCAAAGCTATGTAGTTGTGCTTGGAAGCATCCGTATCCCGACAGCATTTGCGCCAGGTAGAATTTTACCCCTCCATGTTTTCGGTCAATCGTTCAAGGAACCGAAAAGTTATGTTTTATTCAAGTACGTATGTACGTATGCCCGTTCCACTGAGATTGAGAGATTGTGAAGAGCGAGAGGTGTCATTCGATCCGTATTGCATCCCGGGGTGTCATAGTGAAATTCAGTGGGGTTTGTTGGTTTTTTTCAAGCAAGTATTTCTTGTTCGATTTACCTCTTAGTCTTTTAGACACTAAAAAGACTTCTAATAGGTCACTACAATCTCAGAGGTTAAGAGATTTCATCGTTCTACAACAGCGTGCTGCACTTCCGGTATTTCGATTCGCAATGTGACGTGAAGATGTATTGCATACTGTAACACCACACATTTTCGTTCCGAGCTACGTTTCTCTCGTTTCTTTTTTAATCTCTTGAGATCGCGCGACTTGGAAGGATCGCTACATATGTTAAGTTCTTACTATGTATGCTTTTCGAAACGAAATCGCGCAAATTATTATCAAGCTCCTCAAGAGTGACATTGGGTGAGTTATTGCTATTTCATTGGTTTAAGTTTGTACTTTTGCTGTTTTTTTTAGGTTTTAATAAGATTTAAGTTAATACAATGTCAATTTAATGCAACTACAGCTGCTTAATCAAATTAGGAATACTGTATAGCATTGAGTGCTTGTTGGACTAATTTATTATGATATTTATTCTATTTATTTATTTATCTTTGATATTTATTTGATTGTTTTAAAACTTATTTCGTGTTTTCACATATCCATGAAATCATATAAATTGATAACATAACTTTGTAGTAGTTTTTACTAAGTAGCAGTCATCATACAGTATAAGGTTAAATTAGCTGGTGCATAATTAAATTTTATAAAACGATAAATTACAATAGTTTAATTTTATATATGAACTGCCTATTTTGCTGTTCTTATAAAAATATGAATAAAAATTAGCATATTATTTCAGTACAGTAAGTATATTAAGTTACATTTTTTTGTTGGAAAAGATGTTAGCCAATTTCTTTGAACATACTGTATAACGGAACGAAGATCCCGACTTCACTTTTATCCTTATGCAAATACGTAGCGATCCAATTTGATGCTAAATCCCTGGAGACTAAAGTGCATAACGAAAATCTAAATTAAATTTATGAATTAGGAAAATTTAACTTTATTACTAGCTCCCTGGATGCAATATCGCCTGAGTTTTGGATTTGAGCGCCGTTTAATTTTGTTAAAGTCAAGATTCTACTGCTGAGTTGTAAGTCTGTCTGCATGCAAATGTCTCAAGAATTGAAATATTGCCACATTTTTATCCGAATCATAAGGTCTAGTTTACGAAATCGTTAATTGCACATCGTGACAGCATTTTAAATTCAATCCAAACAATCTCGATAGTTTTAAGTAAGTAAGTAACTATTATTATTATTGTTGTGCGTTTTATTCACAGTTTTTAATTTCGTAATTATTTTGTGATTGATCATAACTTTGTGAAATAAATAAACATTAAGGAAATGGTAATTCTGTGGTAATACTTACGCAAGCCTCACAACTTTTAAGTGCCGGAAACGAAGCCGTTCCATTGTTCGCGCCCAAAGTTTTCTGTCAAAATTTACTGCAGCAACTTACCAGTGAGAAATTCGTAATTAGTTTTGTTCTTGTTTATTTATTATGTGTTGAGCATTCGTGTACAAAAAATTATCAGTTTTATAGGTTATACTAAAAATTTATTACTTTTGTTTAGTTTTCACGATAAAGGAAGAATTTTTACTGTCAAGTTATACGTAGATATTTAACTTTTAATTTTCTTTTTAAAAAAAAACTACTTTAAATTTGTACAATTCTTCCCATTTTAGGTATAAGAAATACAAAAAAAATCATTTATAATTTCGACTGCCATGGTAATATTAACAACGACTTTTTGATACACGTTATTCATTATCTATATTATCTGTATTAACATACGTGGGATTTAATTACAAAAATTTCAGTGAGGAAAATAAGAAACTACGGAGTGCGAAGCCGCGGAAAATTTTTAAAAACTTTTATTTACTTTTATTAACTGGCATTCTTTTGTCGTAAGTGATACATTCGGTGCTGTATGTTGCATTCCAACTTCCCAGAGCTATGTATAATACATTCCAGCCATTTGTGTTGATCGAAGATGGTGACTAATTAGCCGTCGATAGCTACTGGCCGGTAGGTGCTTGAGTGTGGATCATTAAATGATATACGAGTATACTTCGTCTTTGCAACATTTAACACTAGACCGCAGGTCATAATTCTGTCATAATTTACCTAATAACGATTAAATGATTTAGGATTTGTTGTATATCTATTTATTCTATGTACACATTTGTGTAGGATCAATGTAACAAAATTTATATCACTCATTGCATTTGTAAATGTAGTCACGGGGCAGCGGCGGGAAATCACTTGGAATTTAAACGATGGTGAAAATAATATTTTGCTACGGTGCAAATAATTTATTATCAAGTTGCTGATCAGCTCGAATCTGGTGAATATACATGGCGATTTACTAAAATACAGCCAGTATTTTAATTCTTGAATATATAACGATCCATACCTCATGGCGGATACTGCGGCTGACAAACTTGGTATTTATATCATAAAATTTTCATGGCAGTTCAAAATGGATATTAATTTAATTGGCGAAACAAATAACAACAGATATGAACGTTCCAATTTGCGGTAATGCCATTATATTAATACAAATTGTTATGTTAATGCAAATAATTATTTAAAATTTAAAAAAAAAAATAATGCGTCCTGATTTATTCAGTACCTCCAGATATAGAAGACATATCTAATTATATGCAGATCTAAGGACATCGAATTAGGAACAAATAAATTTCACTTATGTTTCTAAACTCTCAAAGTTAACTAGCTAAACTATAGAGTATGAAATCGATGCGCGAAGCTCTTAGAGTTGCTCTTATATTCTTAATATTTATATAATTGAGGAGAAATAAAATACATTAGTAGATTGTTTATTTTTTTTTTTGCAGTAACAAGATCTAGGTACTAAGTGGAACGTCATCTGTTGGTCCATTGTCTATCTCCTCTCACAAAATGAAAGGTCATGGAAACATAAGGATGTTTCCCGAAAACTACAATGAAATAACTATTTTCTTGCCTATATTCTATGATATGATTAGTATTCTGTATGGAAATGCTAGTATACAAAGTGGGAAATGTAAAAGTAGCTTACCTCGGCAAGATGTACGACAGCGGTTGACTAATGCTAGATACGACCACAGATTATGCTTGAGAGTTCGCGTAGTTCCGGACTTATAATGCGTTAAAATGATTTTCAGCTTGATATACCCAAATTTGAACTTTACCGCGTAAAGATAAAGCTCAAAGGTATTTTTACTGGTGTACAATATTTTCCGCACGTACAACACGATAGTTCTATTTTTCATCCGGAATTATATGAGTTTCTTTGTACACTCACTCACTACTACCGATTGCAAAACAATACGGCGGTAAAGCGCAAAATATTATTTTAAGTTTATTTAAATTCCATTTAACTAGAAATGGCCCCTATACCTATGTATGTCCAAGGGGTAAGGAGTAAAACGGAGTGATAAGAACCTCAACCTGTATTCTAGATGTAACTAGCAAAGGTAACAATTTTGTCTTATTTAAAGCCATCTGAATTTTTCATTTTGATATTTTAAACTTCTAATATCTCAGTAGGAAATAATCAACCAGAAATAATGTACTCTGCGCTTGCAAATATTAGGTTTCAAATCTAGACTTTTATTTACAGACTGCTTGTCTTTGCTTTAATGTTTCATTCAGAACAATTAGATAAACAAAATTGCAGTGTTGTTACAAGCAATGAATAATATTTGCCTCTGTCTAGAGAATTTATAATCAAGCTTAGAGGATCGCAAACTTGGTGTATGAGCTAATTGCAAAGTTCCACAGCGTTGCCTATATGCAGATCGCAGATATCTTGATATGATAATACTGCACTAAACAAACATAAATAATATTATAATTTAACATCGGATATTCCTATTTTAATGTGATGTGCAACATTTTAGCGAGCTGTTGACCAGAGATAACCGTATGATCTGCGTTGCGTCGAGTTATAGTTTTATAATAAACTAGTTTTTGTCTGACAGATTTTGTTTTTACAACCAATATTTCCAATGGTGTAATATTATACATTAATTTAATTAAAGGTACCATTGATCATAGAAAAAATTTCTGAAATTTAAGTCTAATCTTTAAACAAACATCTCAAAATTACAAAAACAAAAAAATTCAACTACTGGAAATATAATATCTGTATTAGCTGAATCTTATTTAAATTGTCTACAATGATTGTCGTCGTGGTAAAAGTTTTAGAATATAACATACAAATCAATAATGTTAGTAAGGTATTCTTATGTACATAATACTTAAAAGTTGTTTTATTTTAATTTATAAAATGTTTTACCAAAAAGATGAAAATGATTTTATTCCGACAGAATACCATATTAAACACTCCCAAGCACCCTAATCCTAATGCTCCTTGAATCGTCAACTCTACGTAAGCTTAAAATTAGAGTCTCCTGAATTTGAGTTTATGGTATAAGATTGTAAAGTTCATAAACACTTATCCGCACATTTAATTTTATATTGCGGCTTGCACTCATATCACGAGGGACTTAGCGTCAAATTGGATTGCATTTCCACAAGCTGCGTATTTCCATGGAGACAAAAGAGACAATGGGACATCCGCTACCGCTATCTTACCACTAAGATCCAGAAGTGTTGTAACATGTTGCGACCCTCTTATTGCAAGAGTAAAACAAAATAAGAATATTTAAGTTATACATGTTTACTTTCAGGTTTGAATGTCGTAAACATTCAGCTAATGTTTTCATTATTAATATACTGTTAGAATTCTTGACAAAAAATACTTAATCTTATTTTAATTTTATATATTTTTTTTATTACATTTTTTCTTATCCCATGGCATATACTATATTCTTACAATAATTACAAAAATACCATGTTCGACGATGCAGTAAAGTAAGGAATAAACTAATAAATTCAAGTTTACAATACACCGTGTAATAATAATGACGAATAGATATCACTAGTCAATTCATAACAGTGAGGTTACCGGTTCGTCTACGACTAACCGGTAACCGGAATATACCGTTAGAACTGGTATAAATAAAACATTTGGATAAAACAGATTCAGTTCACAAATTGCTTGGACATTCGAGAGCTTAACTAGGGAATTGCGTATACTGATATTTAACAAAAATTGCACAACAATATCTACATAACCGTTTGGATTTATTGAATAGTAAAAATGAAGCGAAGTGTATTACTGACAAGGATCATTTTATTCTGTTTCGAATAGAACTAAACTATGAACGAGAATGGTTTGAGTTATGTATATGGAAATAGAGAAAAATTATCAAAAATCCATTACGGGAAAAGTTGATAAGTATTTAAACAGAAATGTGAAGTGAAGATGGGTACTAGTAAGTACGCTACTAGTTATTTTTAATTTTGTCGTAATTTTTTCTCCTCTCTTAATATATATCAGATACCAAACGTCCATGCGTTCTGACGACACACGTATTTACGTGCTTGCGGTCTTATTACACGGGAAAATGGGTTAATTTATCTTCAATCTAACCTAAACTTTATTACATTACTATAAGGACTAAAAGAAAATAACTCTCTTGAAAATAATTCGACGCACGTACCACGCGATAGTTCAATTTTTCATTGCAAATGATATGCATTACTCTGCTTATGAATAAGCTCCGCTCGCAGCGCATTCGCACTCGCAACATCATACGTTTTTTCAAAATACGAAATTCTTTTCCAACTCGTTCTGCATGACGCAAAAATAATTAAACTGCCATAAATTATTTTAACTGTGAGGTAATTTTAACCAGAGAAGTGTAAAAAATTAAAGTTTTCACCTACAATTTCAATTTCATAGTCGTTGTGACAAAAACGTCATAGGTCTCGTTTGTATTCTGATTTCCCTGTATTTCTAAAAGTTCAGTATTGTTTTAATTTCCCTTATAAAATGTTATCATTACCATAATCAGCCGACAGGTGTCCATTGCAGGATTAAGTTGTATTTCAAGTATGTCGCCTTAAAGTTCTATGACAATAAAAATCCTTGTACGGTTATTTGACATAATCAATGCATTAAAACATTGCAATAACTTCTTCAAATTAATCAATCATCCACCTACATTAAGTGCTAGAAATGATAGGCAACCAACTTAAAATACAACCTAATAGGAAGATGTTTTTCTTCCTGGAATTTCTCGAGTTGTTATCCTTTTTAATAAAGTTCCATTATGTGTGATAGCCGCACTGTGTAGTTTGCACAGAGCAACAATACACTTCAGCAGTCTCTGAGGTTCTTGTCTGTGCAGACGCCGACCTGTACAAATGCAATCCAATTTAACGCTAGCTCCCACGAGACGTGAGCGAGTGTGCACCGACTTAAATTAAATTCGTGAGGATTAACAAAAATGTGCCCTATGTGGTTAGAAATGGAGGCAAAAATAATTCGTTGCGAGTCGCGAGGTCGGGTCAGTTTCAGAATTGCGAGTTTTGGTTGTAAAGTTGCACAAGAGCCGTAAAAATGAAGATATTAACACGTTAAGGACCTCGGTCCGCTAACTGAAACTTTCTTTCTTCCGGCTGGGCGTTGAAATGGTTTATTTCTTTAATTATTTCTTTGCTAATTGTGTGTATTTATCAAAGCAGTTTAAGGACATATTATATTTTCTTTTGTACAAAGTGTGGTCGGATTAGCAACGGGTAAAAAATGATCGGTACGTTTGTCGGAAGATATTTTGAGCAATACTTTTTTGCCAACAACAGCATAAATGCAATGTGTACTAGTTATTTCGGTTAAATTTAAATAGTTAGTTAGTGCTTTAAATATGAACTACATTATACTATACTTATTACTCTTGTTTATATACATATTTGTGAACTGAACGAAAAAAAAATGAACGTACCATTTTGAACTATTGCTTAATACGATATAAGTAGCAACGAATAGGTTCCTAAGGCATTTTTTTCTAAAGAAGCAACTTCAAAACAATCAAAGTTTTCACATTTCTTTCTTTTATAAAAAAATAATAATTGTTTTTATTACTTCAAACGTTTGAAAGATCATGAATAAAACAATAATCGAATTTCATTTATTCATTTTGTGGCCATTTTCCAAATTGATAATTGACTTTATGGTTTTATTTTGTTATTTAACTATCTGTTATCTGCAGGTTGTTATTTTTGATGAGTTCTGGACTGGAAGAGGTGGGGATTAGGGGCGGGGGCGGGGATGCGAAGTGTGTTCGACCGCTGAATAACAAGCGATTAATTCGTTGTCATTGAATTGCAAAATACCCATCGCTAGGAGATGTTTGTATACAAGGGCTTTTGTGTTTCAAAGTTATTTTTATTACATTATCTTAAACTATCCTTTTAATAGACACAATGACTATTTTTGTATATCTGATCTGGCATGTATGAAATGCCACATAAAATGACTATTTCAATCACCGATATTTAATTATTCATGCGAAGAGACTTGCGACCCAAGAGGTCTTTAGTTCTCTATTTGTAGTTATTTTTATGCACAGTCACTTCCTCCTAATATTGAACAAGAAAATGTAGAACATAAAAAAGGATTTCTATATATAAGCAAATATAAAGCAAGCAAAATTTTTTCATGCTTTTACAATTTCAATTCTAGTATTTTGATAGAGGTTCTGCCGTTCCTTTGAACGCATCACGTGTAGGTATGTTAAAGTGCAAGTCATACGAGATGCGCGCGGACATATTTACAGACAAGTTGATTCCAGCTTCCGAGTCGTCCACGCAGAAATGCTAATTACACAGCTCCCGACAAAAGCCAGCCCGGGGAATAAATTTGCCTCTTTATTACCACCATATTAAAGCCGTTTAAATTTGTTGATGTCTCATAATGGCTCTTTTAGTTTTGTTTTTATGTTACATTTATGTAAATAGGAAATAAACTGTGCTTATTTTAATGGGAGAAATTTTAAATAAGGGAGATGGTTAGCTGATTGCTATAGGTATTTCTTTATAGCGTATTTTTAAGGATTTTAAACATAGTGAAATAAATAATAATAATGTTTTATAACATTGGATCCATTATATGATATCGAAGCTGATTAAAATAACAAATATATTACCTGCTTCTTAAAAAAAGATCAAATTTTTCAGGTAACATATCTATTATGTGGAATCTTTCGCAAACCTTCCAAAGAACACCTCGATTGATTATGGTCTCAAAGTAAAATTCGCAGTATGCATTATTCTGGCATTGGCATGCGGTGTGCGCACTTTGCTAAGAGAGGAATTATTCTGGAGCAAAGCTGAGTTAGCATATGCATGCAAATTGTCCGGCCGCAATCAAACTTATTGCGGCTGACTGCCGAGACGCTTGCGAGTAAGTTGAGATGACCATCACTTTTATGAAGATATGCTAGTTGGGACTTCGAGAACTTGGTTTTAAGTTTTGTTAACTCAATATATTATTAAGTGTAATTGTGTGATCTTTTACAAGGGTTCTAATAAAAAATGCATATAAGTAATATATATGTATATTTTTAAATGCATTTAGCTTAGGATAAAATTGAAGAGATTGATTGAGATTTTGTTCATTGTGTGACTGATATAAATTTAAGGGTGTTATATAGTATTACTTTGGTTGTGAAGTGAAAACACAAATAATTTTGAAAATTTTGAAAAATTTTCCAAGTTTTTATTTATTCTTTAATTGCCTTTAATAAATAAGCCATGTAGTACGAAAATATTTTCTATACTGCCAAAACTATACAGAAAATAATAAGAATTACTAAACATCTACGTATTTTAATTTTTTTTTATTTAGTTTAAAAACTCATCGTGCTTGAACCCCAGACCCTTACTTACCACTTTATCGTTTAACGAATCGTGAAATACAAACCACCATGCTGTCGGGGGACAGAATAATGCCGTAACTTCAAACGATCTCAGCCACGAGCTTTTAAAGCGGAATTTCTCTTAAATGTTGCAAATTAAGTCGCTTCCTTAGTTTTTTTTTTCATTTATCACACATGAAACAGTATGAATCAGAGCGTTCTTTCTGTAGAGTTTTTTTTAAAGCGAAAACCAATAAGAGTTTATATATTCCGATAATACAAATTATTTGATTGAATGGACGCATTAAAATGTTATCTGTTACATTTATAGTAACGTTATAAAGAGATAAGATTTGATTTTTTGTTCCTAATAAACTCAAAAACTACTGAGCTATTTTATGTATATAATATTTTTATTGCTAGCCGTTTGCAAACAACATCTAGTTCAGAAAAGTTTTTATTTGTCGTTGAGTTGATAACAGCCGGAGAGGGAGCATTTTTTTGGCTGATTGCCATTGTCGGCGTTGCCAAAAGACTTCGATAACTCAGAGTTCCGAGGTGGTCGCACGCCGAGCGTACTTAACCTGAATCTCTATGAGCTCCTCAGAAATTTCGGCAGGATACTTTTAGTTTGGGATGTTACTCGTTAGTTTACCTAATTAAAAGTCTTCCGAACTCTCAGTCCACTCAGTTTTAACTTCCATTGGTAAAATGAGTTCGAACAATTTTTGGTTACAACTGTAAACTGCTAACGTTTTCACTGGCCGACTGAGACTAATCGTGACTCGATTAATTAATTATACCGGGTAGAGTAACGTAATTAATGTAAAGACTTGGTCTCCCAAGCCTTTGTTACGTTTGTCTAATGTGTCACTTTTTCTTTACATTTTAAAACGTGAATATTGCAAAACAAAGCTAAAATAAATAAGGATACCTTTACTTTCGTTTTAGAATACCTTTAAAAAGAGCAGCGATTATTATCAGAGCTCCAGTTTTATCGTGTGTAGTGTGAGTGAGGCATTATCCGCGATCGCAGCGCAATTAGAAACTCACACGCTGCGGAATATCGCACGCCGCTACTGCTAACATCCGTGCCGCGCCATAGAGCAGCATTAACAGTGCAACAACGTCTTAATAATAAATTACTATTAAGTATTTTATATATTAATAAATTATTTTTGGACCGGTTAGCGCAGTTGGTAAGATTTTTACAGAGTAAGCATTTCACGCCGCAGGTCGTGGGTTCGATTCCCACCTTGGACAAACATTTGTGTGCATGAACATCTCTGTTTGTCTTGAGTCTGGGTGTAAAGACCACCGGAGGATGGGTAGCAGTGTCCTTTTCTTATTACGGTCTAACATACTGCGATCGCCAACCCGTCTGTCAAGCGTGGCGATTATGTCACTTTTCTCCCAATGATGCGATCAATGGAGGAGACATATATGTCCAGCAGTAGACGATCATAGGCTGCGATGGATGGATGGATTAATTTTGCATAATGATATTACAAAATGTTAAGCACATTCCTTCCCGAAAACAATGTATAACGAAATATGTTAATGGTAGATAGAATTATTAAAGAAAAGTCGTCATTTGTGAGCATACACTCGTCTATATTTATAAGAATTCTTATTTAGTTTTAGAAGCTTCAAACAAGTACAATAGTTTTGTCCTTACTAAATCAGTAAGATCTTAGGGGGTTAAGGAACACAAATTACGATTCTTAAATTTCTGCTTGGACGAAATGAAATCTGAACATATAATAATATTGCGTTGTTACTGGGAGGAATTTGCTAAAATTAAACTCATAAATCTTTAGTACGTATAGAGTATCAAAAAATATCATCTAACATAACTCTCTAAATATGCGAACCTCGTCGCCCCAATTCGTCCCCACAATTTGCGTCTTTAGATGCCGTTAGTATTCCCAGTTGCGTCGCAGCAATTTGTTAGACGAAACACTGAAAAAATTAAACAAAGACAGAATATGGAAAAAATTAGGTTTCTATGTGAAATACTTTAACTCGTAAGATGCTTGTTTTAAGGTTTGAAAGTTCTCTCTAATTTTTTAATTATTAGCGGGCTCCTTTCTTATATTTCGAATAGTTTTTCTTCTTCAAGTGTTCTGTAACTTCTGTTTACAAATTCATTATTATTTATTGTCCTAGTTCCCCGTTATTAATGTACAACGTTGCTACGTTGCCTAGTGCAGTTTAAACATCACAAAAAATCATTGGTGATGTTTAAACCACCAATGAATTTGTGATGTTTAAACTGCACTAATGAGCCGGTCAGTTATGTCATATTTAAAATTCCCCTCGTATCGTCGCCGCGTGTCGCCGCTCGATACGGCCTTGTGTTGCCGGTCGAAACTCTCGCTGAATTTTTATTCCCCGATCTCGTGTACTCGCTTATCGGTCGTCGGGGCTCTTTATTTGCGAAACATGCTTTGCTTGTCTAGCGGTTTATTTTGTTCTGGATACTGAATTCTCTTTTAGTATCGTAGAATGTGTGAAAAATTATTGTTTTGTGACATTGCAAAAAAAAAACTTTTTCATTTTAGCAATTGCATACCAGTAAGAACTTTATTCTAATAATAATTTGTAGGGCAATACTGCTATGTCTGTCTAGACTCATCACTCACTATCAAATCTAATCGTCTATTGTAGAATAAAAAAATGTACGAATAATTATTTAAATCTATACATATATTAGAATCGTAATGTCTGTACATGGAAAATAACTTAGCAAAACTATTACGGGGGTATTTACCAATGCCATACAACTCAAAACAAAGATTTTTAAAATGTCTCTGTTTGTCTGCATGTCTGTTTGTCTGTTACATTGTTCGCGCTAATCTTGGAAACAGCTTAACCGATTTGGATGCGGTTCACCAATGTGTAGTAATTAGCTTCAATCATTAGATTATGTTTTTATTTAATCTAAATCGTTGCATAAATAAAAAAGTTATATCAATTTGAAGCGTTACGTTAAACATTTCTTCGGAAAATGCTATTAAATGACTATTTAGTTGATTGGGATGAAACTTTAGTTTACTGTATATGATATTCTATAAAATGACATTTTGAGATTGCCAATGTAACTTGACCATCGATCTATTTTGTTAAATGGTTATGGTTCTACTAAGGCTGGACGCTTCGGTTTTACGGGATTGCGTGTTTATTACAAAGCGTTTCAAAAAATTAACTTTTAAAAATTTTACATTGTTACTGGACGAAATTTGTCACAGATATAGTCTGGAACATCACTTAGGCTTTTTTGTTCTGGAAAAATGTACGTATAAATGCATGTTTCCGCGGAACGTTTTTCACCCAAATATATGTATATGTTTACATATAGATACATCAATATCAAACTCCACGCGGACGAAGTCGCGGGCAACAGCTAGTTATTACTATTCTTAATTCATATTATTACTTATACATTACTACTATTCATAAGTAAAACATCAGAATTTTTTTACTTGACCGTGTATAAATTCCTATATATTATTATTCCTATATCCTATAGCCTATTCTTTATTAAAACTGGGCGCCTAACTCACAACCAGTATAGGAGATAAATCGACTTCTGTTGCTTAACTTGCAATCTTACAGAATGGGTACGTTTCAGATGCGGTTATAAATCGAACGGTCTTAAGATAAACATCTATTTATATAATGGAGGTCATTTCTCCAAGGCAAAATATATCTTAGTAAAAGTATTTCTTGGATTATTGTTTGACGTATTGTTTGTTGGCCCAAGTCTAGAGTTTAGATTGAGTGGGTTAGATTAAAGTGTCAGGTTTATGTGCTCGCGGTCTGTCGTTGATACTCTGCCAAGAGAAAAGGTTTATGCAACACGTAAAAGCTTTGAGATGTAGAATCAAAGGCGATGGACAAACAAACGCATGAAGTTTAGCAAACTAGCAAGCTGTGTAAAGTGACACGACTTACCGACCAAAGACGAATAACACGGCTACGAATGTTGCCAATAAATATCTACAATTAGCAGTAGGGGATTAACTTTTCCGTAACTCAACGACCAGCGCGTATTTTACGTGTAGACAGGATATGAATCAATTCAAGTAGCCCAGCTCACTGAAGGACCCCAGCAACACCTTGATATTGCTGCCGTCCTCCGGGTGCGATCTTGGCGAGCCAAGATACTTAACCCTGTACACGGATACTGCTGGGCTGCGTAGTATAACGTGGGACGCCGTTTCTTCCTCATCCATGCACGTTTCGCATAGAGGGCTGTCGGTATGGCTAAATATTCACAATTATCAGAAAAATTAAATGTGTTTTATGTATTTATGTAGGAAGTAGCATAGAGTAAGTAAAGAAAAGAATAAGAGATGAGATGAGATGAGAATGGAAAGGAAATCGAGCTTCCAGTCACTTCAAACACCATTCAAATTCAAATTCTGTGTCAAAAATCTCTATCTTTCTGGCGTATCTTATAACGCGCGTGAAACTACTAAAAACTTCTTTTTTTGAAATAAATATTTTAAACAATTTTTTAAAACAAATGAAGCAAAAAATCACTAATCATTTTCAGAAATAAAAGGGCTAGAACGAGCGTTCGTGTGCTACGTTGTACCGTGTTTTTATAGATGGGGTTAAACCGGCCGCGGGGACGGGGCGGCCGGGATATATTGTCCAATAAAGCACGCCGGGACCTATAAATGTCCGCTCACACTTGCACCGACGCCAACTTGACGTTAAATTACAAAAGGGGGGAAATATGGCAGTTTTTCTTCGACGATTTTCCGACGATATCAGACTATACCGTGTCATATACGATAATGTGACGCGAGCGAAAGTTTTATCAATTTGAAAACTTGCAAAGTTTTGCTATGCTAAATTTAGGCGCTGTGATGCTAGATTTATAAATTAAATTATTAAATTTAGGAAAGAGCATAGCTTGTGTAGAAATAAAATGTGTATAACTTGATTGTAGCACGGAAGCCTAGTTTCCCGCAAAGGTTTGTTCCCCGAGCAAAAGGTTCCATTAGTAAAAAAATGATGAAAATTAAAACCGGTGGTTTATTTAATGACAGTATCTAACCAACCTATATTTAGTTAATGCATTTGAGAACAATTTAAACTTCTCCGACTCTTCTCGTAGCTAGCCATTTCAAATAAAGTTTAAAATCTAGCTTTATAGTGGGAGCGCTGAACAACAGACTGCTCGGTGCAGCCGCACTGGCAGCAATAAAACTGATCCCGTTTCATTGTTTTCTCCGCAAAGCATAACGCAAACGCAGCGGACTATAGAAGGACATTATTGTATCTTAACGAAATAAATGAGCCAAGTACTGGATGCGCAAAGTTACGATATTACGTCCCCGGACCCTTGTTTTCTTTTAAACTTACTCATACGGAACACATATTCCTAGGCCAGGAGCCAAACACGATGAGTGCGACATAAAAGTTATTACTCGGACTTTCTTCACGACTTTTGTTCGAGTGCGTCGTTAAAACGACTTCAGAGTTGAAATTATTTCTCTTTTATGACAATGAACGGACAGTAAAAACTTATACGACAGTATTTTTTAACCAGTACAAATGCAAATTTAAAGCGATATTATGAATAGTGTAATTTAAGTACAGAGAGCTCCTATAATGGATGAATGGATACAATAATAATTTTAATGCACTATATTGATGTGTAACTACAACTCAGCTAAGGCCACGCTTGAGTAACAACGGTCTCAGTGCAGGGTGGATTCATTAATTCCTGCTTGAGGCGAGTTGGCTTTCTTTTTCAGATTTTTTTGCTCCTTTTTCGACCTTATTACATAGATTTAATTACTTTTTGTGCACTCGATGAGGGCGGATGGATCTTTGTGGCATAAATAAGGGAGACCTACGTTCAACGTCCAGCTTTTTGTGTATTCATATAAGCACTTAACATATTTATCTTGAGTTAAAAGCACTAATCGTTATCTCAAGCTCCTACATCAAGTCATCGTCATGGCGCGGCTGTACTCGGTATCGCTCGATCGCTAGAACTTTTTATCAGTCATTTTTCCGTCATATTCGATAACATTGTGCTCGCCGGCGCGTTAGGAGCTTGCACCCTATTTTCCTGCAAAATAATGGGAAGATTTATAAGATGAGAAGAACACTTAGAGATTGTATAGTGCTCGCGTTCGAGGATCCTTTTTGGATGTGCATGTTACAACCGGCAATTTTGTTTATAATAATTTATGTTCGCAATCGCTTCTGTTGCACATCTGTGATTGCTTTTAGTGATATTAAAATTGTCTACACTTCGGCAGATACGATAATTCACAATTACTGGTGCCCTCTGCGTTCAGAATACTTTTTTCTTCTTAGTTAAGTATACAAATGTCTTTTAGGGCTCGTATATACCTATGGCAATATGGCTACGGAATATAATGGGAGTCAATTTTCTTGAAATACAGAGGTAATGTTTTAAGAAAAAATCTATTTGAAAATAAAATAATTTCATCATTATATTACAATTATAAATTTGAAATATATATTCTAAGAAGGTTTAATTAAAAAATAACAACAATAAAAACACGAAGCATAAATGTGAGCCACATTCCATCAAGTAATGAGATAACAATACTTTGAGAAGAAAAGACGATGTTAATAAATACTCCAGTTGGTATTTGTGTGTGATGTAATAAAGTAGCCAAAGG
The DNA here is from genome assembly GCA_018246295.1 of Papilio alexanor hazarajatica. Taxonomy (NCBI): domain Eukaryota; kingdom Metazoa; phylum Arthropoda; class Insecta; order Lepidoptera; family Papilionidae; genus Papilio; species Papilio alexanor. The sequence continues at coordinate 6,557 of DWLR01000041.1, read as the reverse complement.
GACCGCCTCAGTCGCGAGCTATTGTTCTGCTGAACTATACGAAAATAATAAATTGTTAGGTAGAGCATTGGACCTCTGAGCTCGTCCTACTTTCAGAGGTTTATGGGATTAAATTCCTACCAAATGTACTTGTGAACATTCTATATTTAACTAGTTTTCGATTACTCGTTTACATGTATTTCGTCCTTACGAGCCTTCTCATATCTGTTTGTGTATGTTAAAAGGTAAAACAGCTTATAACAAAAAGTTGGAGAAGATCCGAAAAGTTAAGAAATTGTTATAAAAGTTAAAATTTCTCTATAATTCCTCGGACAACCTCCGAATATAGAGATTACGGGTAGAATCTGAAAAGTACATTTATTAATTTCATAATTTTCATTATGCTGCTCTTTCGTTCAATTATCCTAAGTCTAAGTAAGTCGAAGTTAAGTGATGGATAATTTTCTTTTGTTATGACCAGTATGAAAAGAAACTAGGAAGTTTCATTACTACATACCAAATTTATTTGCAATATAACACCGAATTTAATTTCCTCTGTCACGGCTGTCCTTAAGCCAGCTGACATTGTATCCGTGGAATTTTTCGTAATTTAATTTTGTACCTCCCGCTGTGAGGCTGGGCCCACCCGCGTGAGGTCCCGGGTTCAACTCGACACGGTTTGGGCGTACCGCGCCCAGAGTATTGTAGGTCCCTGTCACTCGTCTAACGCGACGGTTACTCTTAAATAATTCCAAACGTTTTGTTGTGATGTTTATGTCGCAGTAAACTCTCTGATGAATAGCTTGACGTCGCTTTCCGAATAACAAATCGATTTTATATTATCAGACACTGAGATAGCACTTTGAATAGAAAAGGTTAGCTTTAGTGCTGTCCATTATCAACATAATAAATAATAGCCCTGTGTATGTTTTAAATGTTTTAAATATATTCCTCGTATTGCTTGTTTTTTTAAAATGCTATGCTGCAATAATATCATTCTCAAGTAGTGTTTCCAAGTTCCTCTCAGTACACATACTAAGTATTTTACTTAGTATTTAATTAAAGTTGTTATTATTATATATACTTATTATATTATATTTAGTAACATCATTTTAATAAAATTTTATTTCTTACTTTAAACTCAGTAAAGGGAATTAGAAAATTTTCCACTTCTTCTTTTTTTTTCTTCTTCTTTCATTTTTGAAAGAAACGCATAAAAGACGTTGCGTATCAACGTGTTTGAACACTCTTTTAAAAGCATTTTGATTCTAAAATAGTGCCCCGACGTCTCATCCCTGTAACGCAGCAGTTACGGATGATCTAATCTCTCCGCTGTAAAAAGCCAACGGCCGTGCGATTCCTGTATCAATAGTGGACGAGACATGGCACCGCGCCAGGCTCATCCCTCCCCCTTAGCCCCCACCGTCGGCCAGTCTCCAACGATTGACTGCACTTAACGGATTCTATGGACTTAACTGCTTATATTGCGCTTTTTACAATTTTTCTTCGCCTTTTGGCTTTATTATCTTCCTATACGATCACCTGCGATTCCTTGATGTCTTATTTTAGATCGTCTTGTATCTGTATCTGTCGTTTTGTTGCATTCTATTTTAGGATTTAAAACTTATTTTTGATGTAGTTCCAACAAGTACGATGATTATCAGCCCAGTGGACAAAATATCAGTGCCATGGTTTTTACACTCGATGCTCGATTCCCAGGTAGACGGTAGCAATTTGTGTTTCTCAAGCATAATATTTTTATAAGATAAGGGGATAATCGAAAGCAGATCGTCTAATATTAATTGATCACCTACGCCTGTGAACATCCGCATAACCAAAGGAAAGATGCTTTGCCGGCTTTAAGGAACGAGTACGTTCTCTTCTTGAATGACCCTAAATCGTATTGCTTTATAAATACCGCTGGGGATAGATCATTCCACAATGCGGTTGGGCGAGGAAGGAAGTTTAGAAGTTTATTCGCCTTTACTAAAATACTGAGGTATTCAGGCACGCTCATTGTATAAGAACTTAAAAGCTCGGCCAAAATATGGTACTGTCTCCTATTTCTCTAACCCAATTGTCCGAAACATATACATTAGAGCTTATTATAACTGTTGCAATGTAATTTGGCTGTTTATCATAAGCAGAATCGAGTATATTTAGCTATAGGATGTATGTTGTCATAAGTACGGAGCGAGTTGGCAGCACGTGTGGCCGCGGCGTACGTGCCTCTGCCGGGGACAAATTGTCAGCGCACTTGCCCGAGGAAGTTAGCCCTCGCGCGCGCGGCTGCTGCGGGCAACTCCTTTAATATCGCTACATTTATTATATTGTTGAGTACTGAGATACGCTACGAGATTCATCTGCCTTAGTGAAATTCATTGGTAATTACAAAATGGATGAAATGTATATATTATTATTTGTAGATATACTTGGTGTGTAAAAAGTAATAAAGAACACAGAAACTACAGTTTACATACTTTAGCAAAAAATGATCTTTAATTCGCAATGTATATGTTAATAGTTATAACTATAAAGGTAGTCAGAGGACAGATAATTTTAATAATATCTCAATGTTAACCAGAGCTTATACGAACCTGTAACACATTGTTAATGATGTAGGTGTAAATAACTTACCCTCTGTTTCTCAAAATAAAATCCTAAACTAACCGCCGTTTGATCGACACGACACACTATAATTGGCGGCGAGGATTGGATGGTAGTATGGAACATGATAAAATGTTGACTTTATTGCTGTCCTCAAAATACTGTCAACTTTAAAATACTCTAAGCGTTGATTTCGTAAATATATTTAAAGGTAAATTCAGTGCGGAATTATAAGACCAACATTCCCTAATTTCTGCTTTTTTTATCATATCTATACTAATGTAGGTATACAATAAAATAATTCTAAAAATCAAGGCCTTGGTATATTTTGCTATGAGAGATTATTCAGGCGGGAGCGAAAAATCACCCGCTGCTCTAAAAGTCGGTGCCAACTCGCAATGCGACGCCAGGTGCGCTTTATGGTCACGCGGCGGCCGTCATTTTTTTCCTGTCTTTTTCCTCACCCTGACTTCGTAAATATTGCAGTAGCTGCAAGCATACGCTATACGGTACGAGTGCGCTCCTATGATAAACGACTAGTACCTTACTAAGTGGCACGTGAGAAACGCAATTTCGCGCTGCAAAAGAGATTAGCCTGAAACTTTTTTGTTATTTGTGAAACTTATAACCTTACACAGTCTTATGTATGCTCGCAGATTATGGTTAAACTTGGTAACTACTTTGTTTAATCTTTTTATTAATGAAACAGAAATGCAATACCTAATACTACATAAAAATCCGCTTTTTATACGCCTTTTTACTACACGAGCACTTTGAATTCGACCACCAGTATTAAATCTTAAAACAAAGTACGTATATCCAAATCTGATACTGGAATCTATTTCAAAGCGCACACGTTCTAATCTAATCAATAATTCTAGCCAGTTCCTTAGGAATTACTATTACTATATACTATACTATAACTGTACTTACTTTTAATTAGTTACTCATCTAAATACTAATTGAAAGCTAAATTTACTAACAAGAATTAATTAAGAGATAAAGCTATTGAGCACCATTTTAAACCTGTGCCTTGAAACAATGTGTGGGAGACGTGATGCTCCTTCTATGCCTAAAATGAGAACCTCGTATCAGACACATCATCTTACACGATAATATTTTTTCTTGTTGCGTTATTTTTAATTACAGTTGCAATATAAGAACTCATCAAATACTTAGAAATTAGTAAATACTTAAAAAAATATTCTTGGCATTAGCTTAAGATGTTATTTATGAAACAATACCCCTTTAAATAAATTTTTGACTAATGTCATATGTGTTTGCATATAGGTTATTCATGCAATAAATTCTACTGAGCAAATATTTAAACAACTGTTTTTTATTGTTCCTGATATAAAACCATACAAATTGAAATAATATTATATGAAATCAAATCGTTAATACATTTATTAAAAAAATTAAATCACTAATCTCCACTCACCACTAATCTCCACTGGTTTGCTCACAGTTTGGCCTGTGAGGAGAGATGAGACAAGCTTACATCGAAAGTGTCGCACACAATCGTTGCGATTTAATCTATTTCAATAATTTTTGTATATGGAAAAGATATTTTACAAGCAATATATACTAATATATCTTTATATATACTATTTTATTGAAGTATATTCATTTTCTGCGTCACTGACGTCAATTATATAATTTTTTTATTTTTTTGTCTTTCTCTCTGCGTCTTGATTTAACTTTGGAGCAGCTTGAACGATCATAGTGAAAACTGGTGTATAGCAAGAACCAGTGATTGCCCAAAGAATAGACTGTAGGAAATATTAGTCCGTCTCTCCGTTTACTGCGTATCCCGTTGTAAGTTAAGAACGGCTTATCTGATTTAATTAAAATTGGTATACAACAAGAATACGCACAAAACATATAAAATATCGGTAAGCCTAAAGATAATACGAAAGGAATTTTATGACATTATTTTTGTATTTTCCTAATAGCGATCTTTTGTGTCTTACAGTGTTTTAACAACAATACCTTTTCAAATGTTACCTTTTATATGATATATTAAACAAAGTTTGAGTAGAACATTATATCCTGTAAGGTAAACAATAAACAAACGCGTGCGAAGCCTCTGGCAGTTTTGTATATCATATTTTTCTTTCCCTATGTGAAAACACCTAATAAACTTCTAGCTCCTCAATTTACATTCGCAATAACACGAAGCTTTCAACTTTCTTCATAACATCTAATCGATTTATTGCCTCATCCATTTGTCATCCCAACAATCGCGAAGTTAACCCGACTTCATACAAACTCATGCAAACTTCATCGCTCTCTGTTAAAGTTTTTTTTTCCAAAGAAATAAGCTTACACGTGTCGTCTGCAAGTTTGCTGATGGTGCTTTGATAGATTTTTGATTTCCTATATCTAAGGAACTGATAAAGGAATTTGAAGAATTGTTTATGGATTTTAAATGTTGTAAGGTTTTGTAACTTAAAAGAATGGCGGATGAATAATTGAATGTACTTTTAATTACCTTTGTCCAACGCCATTTTAATTCTATTTATTTTGTTTATTTAACAATGTCCTGTTTTTACTAGTAGGTTTATTATTGGTGTATGTTATCTAGCAAAGAATGGAATGTTGCTCATCTGCAATTAAAATACAACCGATACACTGACATATGTACATTTGTTTCGTAAGTAAAATCTGTATAAAGAGTCGTATAACATGTTCACATTACGTCAAATATGAGATGATTGATCAACTTCACGGCCAAAGCAAAGCAGCCTCTAGTATGCAGTAATAGTAATGATTTTCCTTATTGAAGTGGAATCAAGACACCCCAGTGGAGATGTCATAAACATTTACAGCCCCCGATAATGGCGCGTTCCATTAATACGAGCCGGGTTAGATTGAGTCTGTGTTGGCGCGGGATAATTGAGTGTACGACGGTCATGATCACTTTGTTGGAAGACTGTAATGGTTAACCGCGACCTTTGGTTGTTGTCAAAGCTTAATTTATAATATTTTTCTATCTTTATAAATTCCTGTTTAAATCGAGAAGTGGACGAAAGATACCACGCACATTAACTTAGCATTGTTTAATCACTCGTTTATTGAATATCCGTGTTAGTCTAGCTTAAAATAGGCAATGTAAGACAATGTACAATGTTGAGTGATACAAAGGTCCGTCTCCCAGCACGTCTGGGCAGGTGTGGGCCGCCAGCGCCCTCTACAATTTGCATCCTTAATTAAATTATCTGTTAGCACGCGACACGTTGGTCGGGTGTGAGTTTATGCTCACCGTGTAGCGCTGATAGAAGTTAGGGCTCGGTTCATCGTCTTCTAAACTTTTTTCCAGTTATAATGTATCACTTTCTGTATTTATCTATACATATAATAAAATCGTAAGGGATCGGTGTCTGTACATGGAAAATAAATTAGCAAAACTATTACAGGGTATTTACCAATGCTATAGAACTCAAAACAACTATTTTTAAAATTTTTGTCTGTTATATTGTTCACGCTAATCTCAGAAACGGCTAAACCGATTTGGATGCGGTTTTCTCCAATGTGTAGTAATTAGCTTCAATCGTTAGATTAAGTTTTAATTTCATCTAAATCGGTGTATAAATAAAAAAGTTATATCAATTTAACGTGTTACGTTAAAGATTTCTTCAGAAAAAATGCTGTAAAATCACTAGTTAGTTGATTGGGATGAAACTTTAGTTTACTATATATAATATTCTATAAAATGACGATGGACATTTTGAAATTCCAATGTAACTTGACCTTAAATCTATATTGTCAAATGGGATGATCATGGTTCTACTTAGGCTGGACACTTCAGTTGTACGGGATTGCGTGTTTAATACAAAGCGGGTGAAAAAATTAACTTTTAAAATTTTTACAATGTTGCTTCGTTAGGTCGCAAGATGGCATAAAATAGTAAAAAATAGGATTTGGTAAATTTAAAAATTAATATTCACACCTGTTATCAGGATTTTCAA